>JNDT01001814.1:0-88435 GCA_000697055.1 Saksenaea vasiformis B4078 | reverse complement strand
AAATGTTACCATTGCTACACCTTGTAATATTTCGACTAATTACTAATTCGTTGCATGCAACATCGTCTTCGTCATTAGAGCAGAAAGAGAATCTTCTCTATTTCGTTTTCTTTCTTTCTTTCTTTCTTTCTTTCCTTCGTTCGTTTTTTAAGTAAAATATCAAGGAAGGCAACGAACTTATATTCTTCATAACTATGCTTCCATTGCAGTTTTTTTTTGACATTGCAGAAAGAGTCATGTTAACGATTAGTAAGCTAATTGCTCTCAAGCGAATATTCGAATACTAAAAAACATATTCATATTCATTCGAATACGAATATGTACGAACGAATATGAATATTCGAATATTTTGCCGACCCCTACCGCTCTTTCAATTCCGCTGTCTCTAATTCAACTGAGACAATCCCAATGAACTACATTCTGAATTACCACACAGCTCTTCTTTAACTCGATCTCTAAAAACACTCCTTTAGATTGGTTAACAGACAATAGCGATATCTAAGACATAAGCTAACAATCTACTCCAAAGTTAACGAGACATATAAATATCGTCAACTCAGATAGAAAAGTTTTTTAGAAGATTGATTCTTTTTTTTTTCTCGAGAATAAATACCAGTCTCGCTGAATCTATCGATCCCTTTTTATTCCACATCAACGAGACATTATACAATCACAAAAGTGATCTACAATTGGTAGCGAAAATAGACAATGATGGCCCTGGACAGTCGGTAACAAAAATCAGAAACTAGATTTAGATTACCGCAGGTCTGCAATGAAGAAGAAAAACTCGTGTGACAATGAAAATTTTACAAGAAGTTCATCTGGCGATAACTGAAACATTATGAAAAGGATGTCGAAATATGACAATCATGAATGAATATGTTCCGATTGATACTCTGAGTATGGACATGTCTTAGGATAATCTTGTAAAGTCATTGTAAGACTGACATGGGCGGATGTCCAGAAGTTTTGTAGATATGAGATTGTTTTCCGAATCAAAAGATGATGAATAAATATACAACGTTTGAGCGGGCCGCCGATGTTCGAAGAAATATGATTGATTGAAATGATCGCTGCTGTACAATAGCATAAATGCTTCTAAAGAGGACGCACTCATTTTATTTAGAAGGAGTCGTTTGAAAGAAATGACGTGTGATGTGCGAACACGCAGCATTTGCTAAACTTTCAGACGTTCCGATGAGACACGACTATCCTCCTTAGGCAACGATTGAGCTTATCCTTTGACTTATACATTTTGGAATGACGCATGTCGAAAGCTGAATGGAGCAAGTACCTGCAATGTTACGCTGTATTCTTCAGTTGCTGTATATGGATTGAGTTGTTTCAAGTGTTGTCGTAGTGTTGTTGTAGCGTAAGCTGAATGACGGTAATAGTTCGTAAAAGTATCAGTTGAATAATGTTCATTGGATAAAAAAGGTTCGGAATTGAGTGAGCACCAGGTGTAGATTTAGGTCAAACACCAAGACTTGGTCAGGTTGTTTGAGATTCCGTGAGCCTAATGATAACACATAGAGTGCTTCAAAATTATAACGCAACTTCGAAAAATGTATCCTGTCGATGCGACATCAGTTATCAATCCGCTGGAAAAGGATAAAAAAGAAAGATAAAATAAAATACAATCGATATTGTGGAGAAAAGGAATAAAAGGCAGGATGCCACAACGGTGTTTTATTCTTATAGACAATCCAGGAACTAATGTTACTAAGGTTTCTCCAGATAGTTAAATTCAATCGAGTGAATCCTATATCATTAATGGGGAACTCTTGTATATGACGAAGATCCACAGATACAACATTCGATACAATATGTTCTTTTCGGTCAAATATCATTCTATTATACGAGATAGCATACTGTTCTTGTTCTTGTTGGATATGGATTTGGATGGGGTATCGGTGAATGACAAGCCTCATGGTGCATCTTCAGAAAACCTTATCATGGTTAAGGTTGACATGGACCCCTATGCCACCTTATTGCCGTAATATATCACTTGTGTTTCTACGAACCTTCCCGCTACTTTTCATTGGGGTATCATTCGTTGTAATTGGGATAGATTTCGGGTAATGGATCCGTCTTCTTTTGCTCTATTGACTATGTCATGAGCTACGAGACCCACCAAATCAAGGTTTAAAAAATTGTTTCCATAATGCGAGTACGTGAATTGCAATGTATCCAAACATATGAAGGATCGAGACCATTATGTCGCTATAGACAACTTAACAGAATAAGTTCAGCATTTAATCCCGAGAAATCTGGCCTTGCTCAATCTAGTCTCCTTTCTAACGTCTTATACGTATATCGCCCGGAGATTACGAACTTAATTATTTAAATGTTTCAGGTTATGTAGAAAGCCAGTGCTCCCTTTTAATACTTACTCATTAGATCTCGTTACTTGAAATATTTTGTGTGCCACGTAACAGAATCGCCCTTTAGCATGGATGCAGCACGAATAAACATACATCACTCAAGTACAAGCATTGGACCAACGTGAAAAAGACTATTTCTAAGTGTAAAGTCCATTTAAAAACGTCAAGTCATCTTCAACGGAAGCGAAATCTCTAGAATTCACTTTCAGCCCAGGCAAACCGGATCCATTGGCCAACGCAAATTTTTTTCAAGCGGCGCAATTGCAAGCAAACAACTGTAACAAAACTACAAAAAATTTGCAGCATACTTTCCTCCACTCGATCAGATCCACCATGTATTTGATGTACTACACTAATGACAAGGGCGAGCGCGTTTATACGCTGAAGGTAAAAAGGGTTAGATGGACGAGGGATCTAAGTAACGTAATGACGAGTAGAAGGTCGATCCAAGTGGTCGTGCAACTCATTCGGCCCACCCAGCACGGTTTTCACCTGACGACAAGTTTTCGCGACACCGTATTACGATTAAGAAACGATACAAGTTGTTGCTTCCTCAGCTTCCTTCTCGTCCTCTGTAAACAAAGCACAGTAAATAAAAAGCCGATGCATATATACATACAATCAATCAGCCGCTGTGCGAGTTCGACAAACTTATATTTTCGTTGGAATTGGTCGTTTTGGATAGTTAAAGAGAGGTTACAACAAAAATGTGGCAGACAGGCAGAACTTGTTTGGAGTGCAATACGGGTTGGACTGGTGAAAGGGGATCCTTAGCTCAGTGCAGCAAAGACTAGTAGAACCAATGCCAAAGATCAAAGGCGAAATCTATAGCGACATTTCATTATCGTTGAAAGGTTGTGGATATCTATCCCATGCAGCTCTATGAATCGACGAAGATTCTTCTTTTTGATTGGATATTGAGCGGTTACTTTTATGACATGTTTCCTCAAATACACTGCTGAGTGTGCATACTATAGTGATATCACTGATAATGCATAGATTCGCATCAAACTGGAAAAGAACAAGTGGTTTTTCTTGCTCATTTCATGCACCTTTCTTCTTTTTTCCCATGGAGGCCAACAACAGCAACTACAATATCAAGGAGCGTGAAACTCATAAAGAGCCTCAACCGACTGATGTCGCTCGATCGCTGACTGAGGTCCAACAACCAGAGAGTCATTCATCAACTTCTGTCATTCGAGAACCCATTCAACGTGCTAAGGTATAAGCGCAAGAGATCGTTTTTCCTGGTAAACTCGGACTTAATGGAAACCAGGCAAAGCCACAAACGGTTTATATAAGCTATCATTCGTACGAACAGACGAAAGACACGATCAAGTAGATACTGCCATTTTTTTTTCTTGGGTGCTTGAGCGATTAATCTTCTGATTAAGGTTGTATATTTCCCTCCAAGATGCCAATCAAATTACCTCGAAGCAGTATGTGTTAGATGTCCGATCCAGAAGCATACAGTTGGATATTGTAAGCAACACAGACACGCGGGTACTATTTTGCCCTAATTTGCGCTTGTCACACATATGAAGCATGATCATAAAGGCGCCAACTACAATTTTAAAATCAAGCAACTTCAAGGTGAAGTGACCCCAGACGCAAAAATCGAGGTAATATCAGTCGTCACCTATGCGCTCACAAATCTACGACGGAACTTTTTGTTTCTTAGTTCAAAAAGTCCAAAATATGCATCACTCTGTACAAGTCTGAGAAGGGAAGGCATTGGACTGATCTCCGCTTGAAGAAGACAGGGGATAAATACAACGACATAATGCGCGATAGAGGACAAAGTAGTATCGATGCACATGGTTTTCATTTAGCTCATACCATCTATTTCAGATACGATTGGCAATGATTACTTGCAAAATATCATGAAATCGGAGAGTGAAATATCCGAAGCGCTGAGGAAAAATCTCGCACCACTAAAGGCGAATCATAACCCTTTTATCATACCAGCCACTGACAGGAAGGCTAGTAGTCCTGACAAACAATAGCAATCAGAATAGCAAAAGAGTCTGTGGTAGACCAAATGGTTCTTATAATAGGATCTATACTGATATATCGCATAAACTCGATTCACTGGTAGTTTCTTTGTGTACCGTCCACACCAAGGATCGACAGTTTGTGTCATTTTACAAATCATTCTCTGATGGCGTGGAGATCATGTTGACATAAGCTATACCTATCATCCTTCGAGTCCCAGTTTGTGGTATCTTACGTAAATAGTTCCAACCATGCTTTTGTTCTTCTGAAAAATGTCCAGGAGCTCGGTAATAAAGGATTGCATCTGCGTTGGCCACGCATACCCATTTGTTGCTACCATTGGAGGATCTAGAAACAAACAACTATTTGTATTATCAGAAATCGAATTGGATTTAATTACATAGACTATGGCTAGAGTCAGGAAATAGATAAGGGAGCGAGAACACAAAGGTCGAAGGAATAACATTTTCATTTAGTAGCTGTAGAGCATAATACTCTAGCTTTCTCCAAGGTCTGAGGTGGTTCTGTGTAAACCACAAACGGTGGGCAAATGCAGAATTCGACGACACCGGAGTTCTGTTTATCTTCGTCCTCCATCAGTTCTGGGTCAAAAGATTGTGCACTTTCACGCGTATCTGCCGCTGCAATATCATATTCTTGTCCTTTCATGGCAAACCCAAGTGACATGGCATGCTCCACCAGAATCTGTACTTTACCACCATAATGCTTTCGCACGTCTGATTCGTTCTTGTCATGTTGATAAATATATGGATAGGCTTTCACAAGGCCACCATACAAAAATTTCCAGTTGGAAGAAACTGCCTGATGCAGTGACTGAAAGATATCGCTTCCTGGCTTATTCTGAGACACGACTACGAGCGCCATTTCCTGCCGTAATCGAATGGAGAATGGTGGATCATGCGTCTCAAAGAAACCCTGCAACTGGTTATATTCCGATGATACTTGGAGTCCAGGGAATATATTCAGGTTCATGTTCTGCACCAATACATCCATCATGAATTTCTCGGTGAGCATGCGAATCCTGTTGACAGGCAAAGGATCGCCCAACTTTTTTATAGGGTCATGTAAGTTGAGCCAAAATGTAGAAAGTGCGCGCGTTGCTACAGCTGGGTCAACGTGTTCCAGAATATCCTCGGCAAGGCTGGAGATCATCTTTTTTAGATTTCGCAGCTTATCCGTAATAGTTTCCAAAGTATCGTTCGTTGCACGCATAGACTTCAAGTAGTCGTTGTACTTCTTTTCTAATTGAACCTTCTCCTGCAAACGCTGTTGTATCTTGTTTTTCATCGTCGTCACCTTTTCCGTCAGGGCTTGGTTGTCTTTTTGAAGCTGTTGTTTCTGAAACTCCAAATGGTCTAGGACCATTTGTTGCTGGGTCAGCTGTGCCCTGAGTTTGGTAACAAGAGGTGAAGGTTCCGCTGGCGTCGTTTCATTAGGAGTGGAACTAGCGTTAGACGCTACTTTCTCGATGGGTGTTGTTTCGGTAGGTGAATTAGCCGATGGAGAAGTAACAGGCGATTGAGGTATGGAGGTCTCTTCATTCCCCTCCACCGGCGTTGAGTTAGTTGGAGGTGCTGTTGTCTTTTCAGCGGTTGTGGTAGTAGTCGGCGATGGGTTTTCCGTAGAGGAGGCTTATTGTATCGGAAATGAGTATGGTGCAACAGATGATGGTTTTTACTTACCTGTCATTGCACAAGGTACGCGTCGAGCACGAATAGAGGTTTAAAGAGCTAAAAGCGAAAGACCGAGTCGAAAGAGCGCCGTGGCTTTGGCGTATCATATAATAGGATCATTTAGCCTGTGTTGCATTACAGCGTATCTGCAGTACCCTCCTTTTGGAGAATACTTACCGGATTAAGGCACATTTGATAACCATGAAAGGCTATGGATGTAAAAGACATCGTGGCTCTTATCTATCATAACTTCTTGGCGTCTTTCAATATGAGACTTTCACGACTAAATTATTGGCGATTCAAACTAAAATAGGCAAGTGGCACGGTTCAGTTAGAAGTTCTAGGCTTCCGCTTTGAAGGCTTTTCTTTGTTCTCTCTGTGCAAATCTGGGCAAGAGCAGCGCATCTTTTTACATTCCGTCTAACAGATATGAAATCTAACTACAAAAACCTCATCTGTGTCACCGGATATATGTACTCTGCGAAAGTCGACGCCCACATGGTTCGGTTACTTTTTTTATTTTGAGCAGGATCGCCCAGCTTCATTGGCTGAATCTCCGAATGATTTTCGCCAGAGCAGTAACTTGTTTGGTGAAACAAAATTTGTTTGCAAGTAACGTTCTCTTCACGGCGAGCTACCTTGCTAACTCGGCCAATTTCACGACGCTACGTGCGTAAACATCAGCTCATGTGTGTCTATAGGTCATACGTACACTCCCACAGATCTATGCATAGGGGTGAAGTGGGGCATGCTTCCTTAAAGAAGTTCAATTTGGTCAAACAAAAAGAAGTACACAAGACAGGATGATCAGGTCCAACGATGTAACTGTAAGCATGCTCGCCAAGGAAGAAATATTCAAGAACATCTTTCCGACCTCTATATCGTCTAAAGCCCACCTTGTTCCAGGATAGTACGTAGTCAACAGGAAACAAAAATTGTGGTTTGCAAATAATCAAGAGTAGCGAGGTCCAGTTCATTTCCAATAACGTACATGCTCATCTCGCCGATGATAATGGGATATCATTGCTAAGTACAGTTCCGATTGTTTGGAAATTGAACGGAAAACAACAGAACAGATATCGGTTCAAGACGAATCAATTAAGATGCTTGTTCACAAGAGCAACTCAGATATATATCCCCTAGAATTGTGGAAGGATGCAATAATACTGGATTTTGAGCCCACGTTTACGCCATCCAAATATTACTTTGCGTCTACACCAACTCAAGCCTGCGGTGAGGAGCAGTGTATCTTTGCGCAGAGAACCAGATACCTTTACTTCCGAATCAAAAGAGTATTGTGCTGGTCCATTGTAATAGGTTCCCCAGCGCACAAATCGGAACGCGTAAAATGGCAGTATTTAAAGGGACGCATGAATTCCTCTTTTTTTGTCTCTTTGGATCTGTTCATTTTGCATCCCCGGTATCTTATGTATTAACGAACGCATACTTGTTTCTTTTTCTTAGGTACAAATAGTTCCTCATGGACGCAAAATTTATATAGATTAGCGTAGAAACTTGATCAAAACTTTATTTAATTTTTTTTTTTTTTGATGACTGTGAGCGTGTCGCTAACTAAGCATGTCCGCTCTAGCCCGGTCTCGTAGATAAAGCAGAAAAAAAAAACCTTTGCGGGCAAAAGCAAAAAAAGGCGAAGCTATGGTGTGCGATCTATGGGGAGGGGAAGCGTAAAAATTTGTTCAGTAAACAATATGCAGTAGAATCTCGTCAATAAACACCTTTCGCCGGTGATCGCCCTTAAAATAAAAGAGCAAACTTTCGTCAATTCCTCTTTCTCACGCCAATATGCGATATCAATGCGTGTAACTTGTCATTTTTGGGAATGTGACATAGTGCCACACTAACCTTGAAAATCAGAATTACTGCTTGCTTACTATTGTTGACAAGCACTCGGTATTAGCGTATACTCCACGGGCTGGAGCAGCAGCCGCGTTAAGAAAAAACAAGCAATCTGAGTGGGATGATGCGTTTATAACACATCGACTGGACTACTGGTATCCTCTCATAGTATCAATAGACGAGAGGAGAATGAGCAGAAGCAGTCAAAAGAACGAAGCTTTTTTACCCATGGCGATCATTTTTATTTATTTGATACGACCCTGATGCAAAAAGATTAATCATGTATCCGTAAACCAAGGAAGTTTTTCGACGTCTTGTAGATGGATACGTTTCTCTGGTTGCCGTGTCAACATACTTTCAACGACCTGTTTTGCGTTATCGCTCACGGATCCTAATGGATCTTTGGAGGTTGGCCATTTGATTTCGGCGCATACAATGCGATGAAACATATGAGAAATTCTCTCACCGCGGGATGGATTGTATGTGAAAGGTAGGTATCCTACAAGTAAAGCATATAGCACCACACCCAGAGACCATGTATCCGTACACCGGCCATCATAGGTTCGGCTCTGTACAATTTCAGGTGCTGCGTACTCCTCGCTGCCGCATCTTGTAGTTAGATTGGGCACTGCTGGGTCTACTACGCGTGATAAGCCAAAGTCTGTAAGTTTGGCTCGAAGGTTTCCGTCCTCATCCTTTTGAAGAAGAATGTCTGCAATTGGCATTGTAAATTAAGGTGGTGAATTATACATGCGACCTACTCTCGAGCTTAAGATCACGATGAACAATGTTACGTTCATGCATCCATCTTACGACATGGACAATCTGTAGGAACAGGCATTTCACTTCATACTCGTCCACTTTGCAAACCAGTCGCTCGTTATTACAATGCATTTTTTGGACATAATCAAACAGTTCTCCACCATCCACGTATTCCAGGACAATACAGAGATGCTGCTCGGTTTCCATTGTGGCCTCGAGTCGTATAATGTTAGGATGATCTATGTGCTAGTATCAGTAGATCAGTATCTGCATCAGCTGGGACCTCTATTTCCTTTACTTTGAGTATCTCCACTTCTCTTTCGATGCTTGTTTTCACCCTCAAATCTTCCACCATACGCTCTTTGCTGATCATTTTGATTGCGTATTGCTGGCCCGACTCAATGTTGTGGGCTAGATACACTTTAGAAAATGCACCAACGCCAAGCAGTTTTTGGATATGAAACTTCCATATCACTTTCCCAATAATCTCTTCAGTGGTGGAACGCGTTAAGGTTGGGGATGAATATTTGTGTTCGCGTGTAATAGGTACAGTCAGGAGGGTTCTTTCAGGGACGTGGTCTCGCTCGTCGATATCACCCAGGATTGGAAACTCTGACAACGATGGAATCGTATTGGTTTTATCGGGGGAGAGAGGGACGAAAGTGATGACCGGAATATTGGTTGGTGCGGATGTCGGAGCTGATTCAGACGTTGTCGGTAAGGAAAGCACCCGATGTTTTGGAAATGCATGTACCGCTGGGAATGTCGCGTCTACAGTAGCTTGTGCCGGACTTGGTAATGGAACAATAGTTTCCTCAGGAAATAAGGATAGCTCACTGGACCTTGGCGCATGCACTCCGCCCTGTTCGTCCATCACTTTCGTGCAGTTATCCTCCGCACGATTTTGCGAAGGGGAAATAGTAGACTGATCTATATTAGAAGGGACACAAACTTGCCGTGCCAAAGAAGGTGGTGGACGAGGTAGTTCCGTGGTATTGCTAAAAAATGCGTCATTTTTAGACTTGCGACGATCGTCGTGGATCTCTTCGAGGTCCGTAACGATGCCAAGGCCAACAGACGGCTGCTGTCTTCGATGACCTATCGGAGTATTTTGAGCAAGTGCTTCGTTGGCGCTCTGCAAATATAAGAGTATATTACACCTGTTCGTTTCTATCCAGCGTGTTACTCACGTACCATTGTTGTCGTGGTTTGGGCATACTCTAATGTAGACGATCTCTGAGATGCAGATTCAAAACTAGTCGTTATCTGTTCAGGAATGAGAGATGGGCTGACTGCCGTTGCATTGAGACATTCTTCTTGTGCGAATGAGGTGTCCGCCAAGTTCATGACAACGCGGGACAGCTCGTTATCGAAGGAAGGAAAGAATTTTGAGGACGAGATAAACAGAAAAGAACGGAACGCAATGTCTTAGCAACTTCAGAAAAGACGTGATCCACTACTACTGTTATTACTACCGCTACTGCCACGCATAGTCAAACCCCACATCATATTGCATGGCTCCTCACACTCTGTAAGTTCCCTTGCAAATCGTCATGCATCGCGACACGTTCCTAATCTTATGAGCGATTTCGTACCAACTAGAATGCAAAATAGGATCGGAGTGGCGACACAGATTCGATTGCTTTCGTGGCGCATGAAGATGCATATCTGATTCAACTTCATCATTATTGCAACAGTCTTTCCTGCTAGCCATGAGTCAAGCCAACATTACAGTGATGCGAATGTATCCGTTCCCCTAAGCGACAAAGGTATATATCGTTCCTTCATTCATTCCTCTTTCTTTCTTTTTTCTTTTTGCCCAGGTTGCACCAACCACGTTAAGATAACTAAGTGAAATTCCCCTTCCAAGAATTGGTTACAGTGGACCAAATAATCGGATTTCTGAGGCGCCAGGGGTTGCAATTCGCCCTGTAGGTTGAACCGACGTCTTATGTTCTGCCAATAGCTTAGTAGGCATCGCCTGATTACAGTCTAGAAACATCAACCGAAGCACCATTAAATGTAAATCGCGACCTGGCCGGTCACCTCCTTCTATCTATAATAACCTGAGCGCAGCGGAGGTCCAAGCACTTTTTGGAGCGAACTTCTCTCAGCACCGAAAGACACTGATCGAGCATTATCAATTAAAAGATACATTATTTACTGCTCCTTCTCTGTCTTCTTTTGTTCTTTCCTATACGACAATTGACCCTTGACCGAAGCGGAAGCGGCAGCTAGCGTCCAAGCGTATGATGCGAAATGAAGCACAGAGTCACATGTGATACAAAGAGGTACGTTCAAATGACAAGGAACCAGCACGTATGTAATCAATCGGTCACAATTCGTCATGAATCCCATTTTGCATAATGTGAGCCGTTTAATATCAACTTGCGCCACCGCCCTTTTCCTTCTATCGTCTCCGGTTCTTGACTTAACTGGTAAGGTCTGCACAACTTCCCCAAAGTTGTAATCATCCTTCCATACGAACGATAGTAGCCAAGCTGTTGCCTTGATTCACAGCATGCAGTGAGTCTATCGTTATTGCAGATATCCGCAACAATCTTCTGATGCATACATTTCAAGTATCCATTTATCCCATACCTTATGCGTTGGTCTGACTTTCAGTTAACCGCGTTTAAGGTATGGGTCTGCAATGTCGGCTAGAAAGATCTTCGGGTCTTTCTTGCCTACTATTGCTACATCAGTCTTTTGCACTGAACATTTTTCAACACTGCAGGCTGCCTCGGATGAATCACGCCTACGGTACCTGACCACCGAGTTAGGATTACAAGGGCTTCTTGCAAATACTTGAAACCTCAAGTTATAATGATGCATTCCAAAGGATTTACTAATTGAGGTCTAGCCCATGTATTTCGATGATTATCGTTTACTCAGTGTTTCTTTTATGCTACGCCAATAAATGCCGCATCTGTGAATAGTCAACTTAGCCCAGGGAAGAAGTAGAATATCAGTTATCAACCTATGATTTGGTGACAGGTTCCTATTCTATGCAATACATTCGTGGCGGCTACTTTATCTCGTTCTTTGACATGCCAGCCCACGTGCTGCTTTCTTGAGCACGTAATATCAGACTCTATTGCCTCACGCAGCATTTATTTCTTTTACATTGTGTACATCTTGATACCGAGAGGCTAAAAAGTTACAGGATAACAAGACAGTATTCTACGGAGAAAACGAATGGAGACATTTCAACGCGAAGTCAACCACGCATTTGAAGATGATTATAACTCGCTTACCTATGATAGACCAACACGAATGTCGTTATCTGATCAGGTCGAATTTTGTTCAGTTTACTTTGCTTCTCTGAGTAACGTCTTCTGCTATGTATAGTGGTTTCTAGAGTCTACAGCAATTAAAGCAAATCAAGCTGATTAGAGCAAGTTAAACATCATCAATTGGATGTGATAAGGTAGTTGCACCGAAAATTAGACTTCTTTGAGGAATTGAAAGGCGAGTATGTAGTAATTTTTAATGATGACAATAATCATGTACGCGTCAGATGGATAGCGAGGGTAGATGCAGTATTACAGATGGAAGAAATTGCAGGCAAGTAACGTGCAAATTTTTACAGCGAATTGCTGTGAATGGGTATAAATACAACAAATGTTGTTCAATGTGATATGTGGCGGTGTTTGCTGAGCTTAGTCTGCTTTCCATACTGCTAGTTTCCATCGATATCTCCACGCTGGTAGTTCTTCCCTCGGAAATCTTGCTTGCATAATGGACAGTTAGTGTTCAACGCTAGCCATTCTTGCACACAATCTTTGTGAAAATGATGCCTGCACCTAGTCACAGGCCGCACATACAACAATCTTTAGTCTGTTCCTTCCTTTTTCTTCAGTCATCGTACTTACCACAGTTTACATAAAAGATCGTTGTCTTCATAGTCTGATAGACAAATCGAGCACACAGCATCTTCTGCGACCGGTATTGTCATCTCCTCGTACTGGGTTTCGATACTATCTTCCTCTTTTGGTGAACGTTTGAGCAGCAGCCGGCGCATAAAACTCATTTTTGTAGTTTTCTTCTTAGCATTCTGAGTTTTGAAGGAGGTTTCTGTCGGCAGATCCTCATTTGTCGATGCTACTGGGGATTTGTATCTTAGGACAGGCATTTGCTGAATTTCACTTTTTGTGGCACCCATCTTCAGTCCCGGAATGTCGCCCAAGTCTAACGCCCGCATTGCAACTGACAAACATGTAAGTAATTTGTAATTGTGCAGACTATGTACAGAAAACGTACCAAGCACGCAAGGGAGACAGAAGATAACGGATCCACACAAAATCAGTGGTAAAAGGATGACTAGGTACCCCAGCAACATCCATATAAGTGTGGTGTAAAACAGCATTGGTGCTTCTCGTGCGCAATTGTTGGATGTAAATAGAAAGTAGTTGCCGACGACAAACAATAGAACAGCAGCCAAATCAACAAGTGCTTTCAGGCTACATTGGGTGAATACTTCATCAGTTGGACTTTCGTTACTGTGTTAGCTTCTGTACCGATCAGCCCATTCGCCGACAAAAGAAGAACTTGGCGGAAGAGTTCTGTTTGATAATGTATTTGGTGCTGGATGGGTTTCGACTTCGGCAGATGAAGGCTGCGCTTCATTTCCTTGGTTGGTTGAGTCTTCTGATTCCTGACGAAGACGGGGCAATTCACCTTGCCTGCTAGAACGAGCTTGTCGTCGTAATGGTTGTCGGATAAGGCGATGATATATCAGTAAAGGACAAGAAACAGCATCGCGAGCAGCATAGACGATCAGAAATATGGACAAGGGTTTATCGCATGATTCCTGTTTCGCAGCCACCAAAATAGCTATGGTGACAATGATCTGAACCAGTTCGGTTATTTTTCCAAAATATGAGATAGAGGAACAATTTACCTGGGCTACCAGGAATAACACTAATGTTGACAGTACGAATTTGCTTGCGCGAGATATCCGACCCCAAGCCTCGCATAAAAATCTCAGCCAGTTTGAGCGTACCGTCCTTGAAGGTGTAGCTGCAAAGATTGAGGTTGCATGAGTAATTACCGAAGTCTGTGAGGCGTCGGATCGCGATTGACTTGGACCAGCAATGGGAGGTTGGAATCTCGATGCCGATTCTGACATTGTGGTAAAAGAAAATAAAGAAGAGAAAGGGAAAAAAGGGTAAAAAAAGAACCAGTTGGATGGCCGATGCTTACCCTAATTGGTAGGCATTAGAACAAAAAGGAAAATCCATCGAGTGATATCTGCTACAGCCTTTTCCCTTTTATAAGTCACTGTAGTTCTACTGTTTACCTTTTCGTCTATAAACACAGTGGATGGCGAGGCATATGCATGCAGAAGCGCGGGGAATGAAGGATATCTCTTGATTGGGTGGCTAAGTATGTAAGTAAATCATTCTATCTGTACTGGCCAAACACGACTAAATGTAACCCATGGTAAGGCAACGACTACAATACGAGCCATCTGAGCAATGATGTAAAGTATACAAAGTTTTCCCACGTGGCAAATGTTATTTTCTACGGTGTTGATGCCCAGTCGTAAAGCAATACTGACGGAGGGAATGGTTGAAAACTATTAGGAGCTATGAAATAATAGTTCATGTCCGTCTTTCACGTCGCTTTATCTCACCTTTGCTTACGCTGCTGAAAAGAACGAGAAAAATGAACAATAATTCCAGAACACAGTTCATGTTTTCCCCTGTTTCGGTTTTTCTGATTTTGGTATCCCGGTTTAGAAATGTGAAATAACAGTAGCTTGTGTACGTGTCTCTTTTTTGTACTGGAATCATGTTTATGTCGTAGCAACAGAAGAAAACCGAGTAGAACACTTGAATTCGCCTTCACGATGGTGGAAGTATTTGATGAAGAGCATAAAGATTCACCATAAAATACATCCATGAGAATCTCTCGATTATCCTTAAGCAGCTGATGCACAGGCTGGTCCAGATATTTCAGATCTCTAAGATGCTGTTAACACTATGCACAAATTATTACTTCAAAAAGACCAGGTTTTAGCCTGTGAAAAGGGATAATGAGACTGAGATCTAAAAGTGCTTTGATTGGACTCACAAATCGAAAGGCTTCAGTGTGGACTTTGGGGTTAACTATGTGTTCCTTAACAGAGTTACCTTTCCACATTAACATGGATCGCCGTATGACCTGGTCAAAAAAGAAATCATCTGACATGGTTATGATTTCCAAAATGAAAGCGCAGACGACCACTGTCTTGAGTGCGGGATAGACAACGGCAATTTTCATTGGACTCTGTTTACTTGTTTGGACAATGTTTTATAACAACACTATCTTCAGTAATTATGCCTTCGCATGCATCTATAGTACTGTACTAGCACTTAACTGACAATTTAGAGATGCAGTAATGATCATTTACAGTACTGTGCTCCTTTCTTTTGGAGCTAAACTATTTTACCTGCTATGTCGAAACTTGTTTCATGTTGTACTCGCGAATACACAGGAGCCCACCGCAGTTTGTCTTGCACTGCGATACTACTTCTTCCACCGAACTAAAACATGAAGCATATATATATATATATGTAGAAATGCGAGAAACGAACACTGCACTCTGATTAAATGTCTAAGTGTGCAAGCAATGATTTATTATTTATTGAATTATATACGGGTAAATGCAATCCATGATAAGGCGGCAGTGGCAACAATATCAACCATCTGAGCAATGATGTAAAGTGTACAAAGCTTTCCCACGTGGCGAATGTTGTTTTTTACAGTGTTAATATCCAGTCCTAAGCCAATGCTTACGAAGGAAAGGGTTGAAAACCATTCGGAGATGTAAAAGCAGAATTCATAGACTTCTCCCAGTTGCTTTTCATCGCCCTTGATAACGGTATTGAAAAGAACGGCAGTGATTATAAAACCGAGAACAAACTTTGGGAAACGCTTCCAGAGCAATAACCATGGTTTCTCCTGCTTTGGCATGTCTGGCCTTGATCTTCCTGCTTTGGATTCCGTAGTAACTTCTTCCATTGCAATATCGTCGACGGCTGTATCGGGTGAACGTCGCAGAAGCTCATCTTGCTGTTTGTATGCTTGTCTCAGTTCGTACTGAGACCATGCCCACGCCATGACAACCGAAATAGGACCAATCAAGACGTTTTGAATCATCTTCACAACGGCAGAAGTGTTGATCGCCTGCTGATCGCCATAAATGTTAGCGGCGGCAATGACAGCCCCTGTTGAGTCAACGCAGCCACCAAACCAGGCACCGCTGACATCAGGTGAGAAATCGAGTCTGTGTGCTACATAGGGAAGTGCAATGATACTTGGGATCGTGAAAATCGAAATAATAGCGATTGGCATCTCCGTCTTATGCATCACTCCCATACTGGCACCAAGTGCAATGGCAGCAGATGAGCCGCAGATGAAGGTTGCACCCGATAAAATGATGGAAGTTTGCATATCGATCTTGAGTAGACGCCAACCGAGGAAAGCAACAACCATGAATAATGTAGGTGTGTCGAGCCAACTGACAAAAATTGCACGTGGAGCAAGGGGCCGGAGAACGTTGATGTTAATGCACAGAAGAACCAAACTGGTGGCAATATAAAATTCTGTTTGCATAGCGACCTTTAGAAAGACAGGAACAGGTTTGTTGGGTGCTTTCATCGATAGAAGATTTCGTAGAACACAGCCAAAGATGATGGCCCATATTGAATCACCGAGACTGGCTTGCTTGAGCGTTACTGGATAATAGGAATCAGCAACTCATTTTTTTTCAAACACCTATTGTACTCAGCCTTACCATTGGCTGCCAGCATTTTACTGATCAGAGCGATGAAGAAAACAACAAGGTAGCCTAGTGGAAATCGGTAGGCACCTTTCATTCCTATGGAAATCATTGCCAGCGACAAAAGGATGCCCATGGCAACGGCGATAACAATTAAGCCGTAATTTCCGGTTGTGTTGAAGGTGAGGAAGGGGTTCGTTGTCCATGGTAGAAATTTCGGCCATGGTATACCGCGGTGAATTGCACTGACGACGCATCCAAAAAAGATCCAGCCGATAATGACAGGCCACCATTCGTCTGTATTCCACCAGAGTAACCAGCTCTTGTATTTTTGGAATTTTGCTAATCGATCGTCTGGAGAGGTTGTGACATCTTTGTCGGTCTTAATTGAGGGGTTTTCTCGAGTCGATGCAACGGTCGATGAGCCGTTGACGCTCTGTATACTGGTATCAGGATGGGACGTCAGTTTGAACAAGTTGGAAGGAAGGAAAGAGATGCGGAGGAAGAAGAAAAAAATTCGAGCGCTGCGAGAAATTATATGTCAGGATTCAAGTCGGCGTTAGGTTTTTCCCTCCGTTCCTGGTAGATCGGAACTGCGGGGAGGTCGACTATTGGGGCAAAAACAATACGCCTTTCGGAACATTGCGTGATATTGCGCAACCTAGGTCTGTGCTACCATCGGCAGATGGCCTTGTTCTTTCCCCAGACAAGTAACAACCCAATGATATTGGTGCAGCTCTGCTCCAGATCCAAAACATCTCAAGTGTTATACGAAACCACCTAACTTTGTGTTTGACAGGTTACTATTGTTACCGTTGCTCTACTCCATGATGACCTGTTTCACAGAGCGTAGGCATATGACTTCCTTTTAACGCGTTTTAAGTCTTTTTTTTCTATCGTTGTGGGAACGGGGCGGAGAGAGGGCACCATGTTTTAGGCGGAATCTGTTTTCTTTTTTTGTCAAACGACGACGCATCCAATAGTGAAACCATCACGCTCAATTGGTTGGCACAGCAAAAATAAGTACAAACGCAGACTTTTTCAAGTAGGGTGTTTCCCAAAAACTGTCATCTATGTAACATTCGCAGGTCTTATTGACTCACATGTGCCGCTGTTTGATCACAGCGAAACCTTCCCAAAGTTTAGGTTTCACTTTACATAGCTACTTAGAATCTTTTACTTGTTTCGCTCTGATTCCTGACTGATCCCGGATTCAGCCAACATGTCATCAGACAAACTATCCAAACATCAGGCTAGCGGGATTTTAACCATGTCTTTGATCTCTAGAAACTAAATAGCATGGTGTTAGAAGAAGAAGTCCTTAATATCTAGAGTGTCAGCAGGACCCTTACTCACCATAAGTGCTTTATCGCAATAAATTTATCCAAAAGTGTAAAGTTTCCAGTTTTGGCCTGCACGGCACATCCTTGATAAAGTTTGTTCCCTAATTTAAGTGAGATAGGTAGCTTTCGTCATACCGCGAGACGGGTAAACACAGCCGACAGCCTGCAGCTAGTTCTAATCCTTAGATGTGGCTACATGTCCTACGCCCAAACTGGTTTCCTACAGTGATCACGCTGCACAAAAACTTTGTCAATAGGATTAACCGGATTTCCATACGGATCCGAATAAGCATCATATTAATAAATAGTCCTTGCTTAGATAACACCCGCACTATCGATAGACTATGGTTGCGTGAAGTTCCCATGTACGTATTCCATGTTTATTTTTGCGTCGATGAAACTGATGCTACTTTTCCGATCGTATTTGATCCAGCCTCTATGTGTCCATGCAGTTGATCCTTCATTTCTTTTGAAAATACACATTAGACAATCAAAATCGTCACAGAAATCGATAGCTGGTGGTTCAGGTCATGCATGCGATGAACTGGAATAATTTGATCAGTAAAAAGTGCCTCAAGCTGGTAATGCCCTCCTTAGTTGAGGATCGCATTGTAGCACGGTTTCCCATCCACAGGAGATATCATAAAGATATCTTCCGGCACATTACACAATAATTACTGATAAGCCATATACTCTTGGCATGATTATTGGGAACACTATCACCGCGATCAGCCACACATCAGCTCTCTTTCGCTAAACAATATATCATTCGCGACCTTCTCTGCAGAATGAAGACTGACGAATTCACTACATTTTACCTTAATGGTAGATACTGCTTAGTTAAAATAAGGAAACAACTGCACTAGAACTCGCTCAACCAGGGAGAAGGGCGTATACTCGCATAGGTCTAGAACCCGGTTTACGCTCGGAACTCCAGGCAATCACTGTGCGATATTTGTATTTCTCACGCTCGTAGCTTCGTGACGAACAATAGGGCAGTAAAATAAAATAATGCTCTGATGTCGAATGTGCGAAAAGATATTCAATTCATCAACGTTCAGTTTATCAAGGTCGTCTCGAGTCTTTCCAGCGCCAAGCTAAAATGATCCCACGTTATCTTCGACCTGCAGAGCCTCCATGGACAGAAAGACATAAACAACATTTACATGGTTGATGTAGATTTTAGGCAGGGATCAAAAACATATATTACTTTCGCGCCGTACTCAAGTGATCGTGCCACAGCACTTGCTCCATGATATTTGTGGTTCAGAGGTTCATCTCGCTGGATTCTCGTATATAGCCTTCAGAACATTACGGTTCGTTCCAGATCGCCAAACTATATGCAGGCTTATTGCAGCTATTTATGATATCCTACCTGTCTTTAGCATAGTTAGTACTTCGCTATTGTCGTTTCTGAATCTATCGTTATCTTCGTTTTGTCTGTGTTTGCTCCTACCATCACGTTTTCTTCCGTTCTTTACTATCACCGTCCTTATGTGAGGCGTTGCTTGCCTGGTGTTACGTTGACTTTGTAGTCCCATCAAGTTGCACATACCATGACATAATTTTGGGTGCTGAGATTTGGTAAAAAGTAACATTAAATGATCGTCATAACAATTTTATCCCCACTTTTCTCTCTTCTTGGTCGTTAACAATTCAAGAAAAAAAAAGAATGAACTCTTATGTGACTAAAATGTACTCAAAGCAAACGATGCATATGCATACGAATCGGAGACGCAAGCAGAGCTGGGATTTTTTCCGAGGGCATCTTTTCTCTTTATGAATTCTGGCTACTTGAAGCCAAAATGATCACACATATTACACATGATATAGATGTTGTTTCCTGTAGCGCTGATGTAACCTCTTCCAAATTGTGCTGCAGCTTTGCTGGTGCTTCGCGGTATCCTGTAACTTTGGAAAATCTTGACTGAGTTGCAGAGAGGTGATACACGGGATGTAGACTCTTTCTGATATGTTCCAGAGGACCGTATGGCATATTGAGGCGTTTTGTGACGAAGTAAGTGCATTATCCATTTCTTTTTCCTTTTTTTTTTCGTGTTGCGGTGTCAAGGGTTCTTCTAGTTGCGTTTACCTTAGATCGGATGAGAGTGGACACGCTGAGAGACACAGCGTCTAGTGTCATTCACCGTAGCAGCTTTCCCACTTCATTTTCCCAATATTCTGCTCCATAAAATTTTGCACGAAATGCTGGATCAGCATTCTCAACGATCTCAACAGGTTCAACGCCACCGATTTCCCTTCCTTTTCAAATCATCTCTTTTGGCTGTTCAGAGAATAGATCCCATTATTTGCATAGTTAGTGACTTTTGCAACCCTTTTGTGTGTCCTCGGAATATTTGATGATCATTTTGAACTGTTTTACAGCTGAATCACAGACATCGAGGAGGATATATCTAGCATCCTGGTTTCGCAAAAGGCATTTTCCGGATAGAGGTTGCATGCCAGTAGAAAAGAATTCAGCAGCCAAGGAGCGTTATATTCCTCAAAATGCAAGTACATGTCTTTCTTGCTGGATAGAAAAACATGCCAAGTCGCTGATTGGGTTCCAGTGATTCTTTAATAAAGTTCGCAATCAAATCCTTCTCGAGTAACACGCACTTTTGTGCCCAGCGCTCGCAGCTGGCAGACCAGAAGTAGTTGCTTTCATTTTAATAGTAATGTACAGTCCTTTTCATAAAAAGCCAATCTATCCTCGTTTGCATTACGATGACGATGGGCCATAGGCCGTTGATACACTTGAAATTAGGCAAATAAATAACGTCTGAGGAGGATATCCAGAGGTTTTGTAGATACATAATCGTCTCCCAGTCCGAAAATCGACTAGTATATAGTGTACAGACGCCCATTGTGTTTCAAGGAACACAGTATGGTGCAAGTCACCTATACTCAACGATTTTTTACTCCAACTTTGAGCTGCTATTTCTCTTGATAAACGCAATTTAACATGACTACCAATAGATAGAGACAATTATAGCATGATTAAAAATAGTTTTATCTATTTTTTTTTGAGTTGATGGCTACATAAGATTTTGATCAGTTCTCTCAAGAAAAGGCAAAAATTGGCAGTTTGAAAGTATATGGATAAATATTGTACCGAACAATTTCAGGGTTATCTACTTACCATCACCATATATCAACTTACTTTGCAGCTATGATAAGAGTTAATGCAAGAAGACAGGTGGCTAAAGGACAGTGCAACTATTCATTCAGAGAGTTGAAAGAGAATCTACCAATTTTTTTGGGCAGTGTATCACTTGCAACAATAAGAAAATTTAAGAGAGACCTGACGAGACAGCTCTGCATGCCATCAAGGGTATTCCGGCTTGAATGCAGAGAAAAAGTCAGAAAGTACAAATTGCATCGCTGGATGCTTCTTAACACTTCAATAAAAGAATTTCCTATATATCAATCTGGCAGTAAATCATGTAATTGTTAAGTATAGGTGACTTGCCCCATAGATGCAAGTGACCATATAATGATATGCATTTGGTCTGCATTAAGACACAGTCCAAGACGCGCCACAAACGCGGCAATGAAATTTTTTTTTTTTTTTCATGTGTGATTGCAGTTCAACCAACTTTACAAGCTATGCTCATGAATTCACCGTTACAATGCTGGTCTGAATCGAATATAGCTTGGATCAAGTAGGCCTTATGGTAACTTCCAGAAGGTTCCCAAGAGCAGCACTGCGGATCAAATTAGAATTAGTATCTGATGGTTGGCAGTTCTACGTTTGTGTCAGATCAGGACCTGAACCTTACTGCGAATAGCATCATACAATTCATTATTTGCAAGTGTTATGATGAGGGTGCATACTCCCTGCTCCGTTCTCATATAACTGCTTGAACAATGTAAAGTGGCGTTTTTTGTCAATTATTTGAGAAACCACACGCTAACTGCTTTTTTTTTTTTTTTTGGTCTGAGGTCAATGCTTTGAATGGAACACTTCTTTGCTTTCCGAATTGATCCGGACACATGCGTCGGAGAATTCCAACAGAATAGCACTTGTAAACAGACTATTGACCGTAGCTCTTGCTTCACGTAGAGAAAACTGGCATTATCTCCATTTGTTTGCGCAATATCGTTCCACAATGTCATTTTACGAAATACTCCAACAGATCAGTAAATAAGCGGAGCGATATCCGGGGGCGAAGGAAAGACGCATCTTGGTGTCGCACAAGAAGTGGCTTATTAACCCGATTAGGAAGGATTATCCAGTGAGTCACGATGGGCAATGTCGTGTTACACCAGTGCCGCGATCTTCAATCTGTAGATGAATACATCGAAAAATCGTTCAAATTATTTCAGAAAATTGCAAGTAAATAGGGGACTGACATTGACAATGCTTAGCGTATGAGAAGAAATAGAAGAAACAACATAATGAGTGAGGAATAAAAGGGAAGTGTTTCGGTTGTTTAAACGCGAATTTTAAACGGCGATCCGAGTCCAAAGAAGAGGTATAAAAAATTTCTTTTACATGGATTTCATTTCACAGTTTTTCTTTTCCCTTCTGTACTTGTTCCATCATGTGTGGTATTTTTTGCGTCTATAACTACCAGGGTGATGCTGAAAGCTATCGTCAGCGTGCACTATACCTCTCGAAAAAGTAAGCTTACAAAGCTAAAAAGGTGTTCGTTTGTATTCATTCCAATACCATAGGATCCGACATCGTGGCCCTGATTGGTCTGGTTGTTATCACGTAAAGAACCACATCTTTGCCCATGAACGTTTGGCTATCGTTGGTGTTGGTAAGTAAATCTTTCTACGTAAAGGAGTACATATATCTGAATGCGGTTTTCTTTAGATTCCGGTGCCCAGCCTCTTGTCAGCGAAGATGAGAGCTTGGTTCTCTGTGTCAATGGCGAAATTTACAACCATAAGCAATTGAGAGCCGGCCTTAAGGAAAAGCATACTTTCCAAACACACTCTGATTGTGAAGTCATTATGCACATGGTAAGATTAGAAGCGTACCACGGTAGATAAGAAATGGCTGACATATGAAATGTAGTACAAGGAGATGGACAAGGGTCTCGTGCCACATCTGGATGGTATGTTTTCGTTTGTGCTGCTGGATGTCAAGCGCAACCGTGTTATTGCTGCTCGTGATCCAATCGGTATCACCACGTTGTACTATGGCTGGAACTCCAAGATGCCTGGCACTGTCTATTTCGCTTCGGAACTCAAATCATTGAATGAAGACTGTGATAAGATTCTTGCTTTCCCACCTGGACACGTCTATGACTCCGAAACCAACGAGACTGTCCGTTATTTCACTCCTTCCTGGTGGGAGGAGAGCCGTGTCCCTACAAAGTCTGTGGATTACAAGCTCTTGCGGGAGGACTTGGAAAGAGCGGTGCGCAAGAGATTGATGGCTGAAGTGCCTTATGGTGTACTTTTGTCTGGAGGTCTTGACTCAAGTTTGATTGCTGCCATTGCTGCCAGAGAAACCGATAAGATTGCTTCTGGTATTACACGCCAAGGAAACGACGGTTTTGATGAGAGTAAGTAGAGAGATCAGATATCCGCATCTGCACGCGCGTGTTTCTTTTTTTGTTTTTTGCAGAAAGCTGATTTTGATTTTTTTTTCTTTTTTACTAGGCGGACCTGCATTGTGGCCACGCCTGCATTCGTTCTCTATCGGTCTTCCGGGAGCACCCGATCTGATTGCTGCCCGTGAAGTCGCAAAGCATCTTAACACCATCCATCACGAATTTACTTTCACCATTCAAGAGGCTTTGGACGCTGTCAGCGATGTGATCTATCATTTGGAAACCTATGACGTCACAACCATTCGTGCTTCTACACCTATGTATCTTTTGTCTCGCAAGATCAAGGCTATGGGTGTGAAGATGGTTTTGTCTGGTGAGGGTGCGGACGAAGTTTTCGGTGGTTATCTGTACTTCAATTATGCTCCTGATGCTGCATCGTTCCATTCCGAGACTGTGACACGCGTCAAGAACTTGCATACTGCTGACTGTCTTCGCGCTAACAAATCCACCATGGCATGGGGTCTTGAAGCCCGTGTTCCATTTTTGGACAAGCAATTCTTGGAGACCGCCATGAACATTGACCCAACTGATAAATTACATGATCGTTCCAAGGGTCGCATGGAGAAGTACATCCTGCGCAAGGCCTTTGACACATCCGACGAACCTGACGCCAAGCCTTACTTGCCTGATAGCGTTCTGTGGAGGCAGAAGGAACAATTCTCTGATGGTGTCGGTTATAGCTGGATTGATACATTGAAGGAGACCAGCGAAACCAAGGTCAGCGATGCGGAGTTCGCAACGGCAGCCCAAAGATGGACTAAGGATACACCTACAACCAAGGAAGCATTCATGTACCGAGTGATGTTCGAACAATGGTTCCCTCAGGAGGCATGTACCGCCAGCGTTGTGCGATGGATTCCCCGTGCCGACTGGGGTTGTCCTGAGGATCCCTCTGGTCGTGCCCAAAAGGTTCACGACGCTGCCTACAACGAAAAGAATCAACAGTAAAAAAAAACATGTACTATAGTCTACAGTAGAAAACGAAATGCATTGAAACTTTCTCCTAAAAAAGCATTTGTTATAAATTGAATATGTCACCATCCTCCTGTAAAAAAAATTATAAAGTCTTTATTGCAATATTCAAAGCGCATTGGCTATTTTACAAACAGTGGACGCACGCTCCAGCCTTAAGCAGGTCTCCTGCCCAAATCTGACGACTCAGAAGACTTATAAACTAATCTGATTAGTCTACATTGTATCGGTTTATATATCCAATGCTTTCATTAACGTGTTCCGTACGTTAATTTAATCGAAGTGAAGGTGACCTCCACTTTTGAACATCGATTACGCCTCATGTCTAAATCAAAAGGGCCATTAACGGGGTAGCATTGCTATCACAGTAATACCGCCCATATACCTTTGAGAGAACATTGATCAAAGATGTATCCTTTGTTTAAGTCAAATTGTTCGCTTGGCGTTGCTCTTGTTGGGCACCACACCATTTGTTGCTGCCCAAGCAGTGACCCAGATTCAGACATATTAAAGAGCGCAATCTAGACAACGTTTGATATCTTTCTGTTACCGCGTATGGAGAAGAACGCACAAGTGCCTAACTTGTGCTCGGTGAGTTGATCACGGCTGAACAAACTTTACTCATCCGTTTCTCTGTGTATGATCTCGCTTGAATTTGATGTAATTTTTTCTTCCAATTGTATCTTCCTCCTTTCCCTTTTAATTGTACTACCTTCATCAATTTTCTCCTGCCTGTATTTCAATTTTTCTTTGTGATGATCCCAACAACGAAACCTGTACTACTTATCTCCCGCTTGAACCTCCGATTTCCAATTTTGGATTGTCGACCTTTGGTCGGATGAGCTCCAGCACCGTCCATCCTCCCCCTCTCCATCAAATGGTAACGTAGTTGATCCATCCATCCATCCATTCATCCATTGTATGAGTCAGAAATGAATTGATATCTTTTTTTAGGCCAAGCGTACCAAGAAAGGTAAAAAGAACACAGATACGGACGACGTGTTGGACCGGAGCTTACTGAAATGAATGACAGTTGGAATCACCGGCAAGTACGGCACTCGTTACGGTGCCTCGCTTAGAAAGCAGGTGAAGAAGATGGAAATCACCCAGCACGCCAAGTACACTTGTACCTTCTGCGGCAAGGTATAAAAAAGAAACCATTTGTCCATGGACGAAGCGAATGACGAACCTATTATTTGTAGGACGCCGTTAAGCGTACTGCTGTTGGTATCTGGAAGTGCAAGGGTTGCAAGAAGATCATGGCTGGTGGTGCTTATACTGTCTCGTAAGTTCAAAATGATTTTCTTTTTTTTTCGGTGCAAAAGAAACTTATTGAATTTCTCTAGTACCACTGCTGCTGCTACTGTGCGTTCGACCGTTCGTCGTCTTCGTGAAATGGCCGAAATCTAAAAAGGAACATCCTTTGCCTTCTTACATCAACCTTGTCAAATAAAAAAAAACACTGAAAACTAAGCAAAAAGGAAAAAAAGAAGAACAGCTTGGCGCTTCCAAGCGGACATAGTTGGCGTTGTAGTTGCTTTTTATTTTGTAGTCTACGTTGAGGATACACCTTCCAGTTTATTTGGTAGCGGCAAAGATCTTGGGAGCAGCCTAAATAGATAACCATAGCATAAATACGTGATAACGATATCCAAATGAGATGATAAACTTACACATTCGTCAGCGCAGTGCATGAAGTGGAAAAACTCCTCGATACCTATTAAAGATCACGCTTATCAGTTCTCTGCTATCCTCTTTCTTTTCGATATATATCCGTACAGTTCTCGCTAGAGCCGTTCTCCACACGCTCGTTGCACTCGTCAAGGTGCTTCTTAAGAGCACTGCATTCGGTTGCGCATTCTAGTAAAGCTGACGCGTGAGTTTTCCTAATGCGCGTCATGGGGTTACATTACCCTCCATAATGGCCTCCTTGGGATCCTCGGGCTCTTCTTCCTCCTCCTCTTCTTCTTCGACAGCCTCGACTTCCTCAACGGGCTCTTCTTCTTCCGCGTAGACGGTAGGAATGAAGCTGGACAAGAGTTCGGTAAGACCCATAATTACTGAAATGGATATATATAGAGCGGGGAGAAAAAAGGGGGATAGTAGACTGTTAAAGTGAAGCGAAGGGTCGTGTTGTTTTGGAGACGAATGGGCTCCCCCCGGCCAAAACAAGCCACAAGTGACTTGTAATCTCTGAGATGGGCGTTCCCGCCTCCCCATACCCGCGAACTTTGGATGCGCTGCCTTCCGTTATGTACTTTACTCATTTTCTACATGACCATGTCTGACAACCCCACAGACTTCCTTTGCATGGGTGCTTAAGGGAATGTAACCAAAATGAATTTTCAGATACCTAAGCAGCTATATTTTTTTCATCTAACGCCGCTCTATTGCTACTGTTACTGTTTGGCTTTCGTCTATATGGCATCCTTTTCACTACGACAAAGCGATAGCCTTAAATTTGCCCTTCAGTAATGATGATTCATTCCAGACGGGAATCCAAACCTTTTGCATTTCATCGGATTTTTGCTATGATTTTGCGTCTATTTGGATTATCTGGCTTTACTTCCGGATAAACTTTGCACTTTCGAAGCGTAGTTCTTTTGGTATGCTAGGTTCATGTTTGTTTTCTTTTTCAATAAATAGCAACTGTAATTTAACGAGTTTCAACAGTGACAGTAATTGTCTGTAGGGTCATGGCTGTAACAATATCCAAAATCGGCTCTTACGAGGACTATCGAACGTAAAAACTAGACGTAAGATAAGTTTGAGGTTATACTTGTAATCAAAGCAATTAATTCAGCTTCGGCCTTTAAGACCATTGAGTGAGAAGTTATAGATAAGTTATACTGCTCAATACAGCATCGTCGTTGATCAGAACAAAAGAAACAAGTTTACATTTATTCGGCTGATCCATAAAATTGGATATCTGCCTTCTTAGACTAGCTCTTGTTTTAGGTACTCCACAAACTGAATGAAAAATATCAGATGCTATGGCTTCCAATCCATCACACTTTTACCTCGTCAATGAGAATCGGCCATGCGCCTTCTGCGTCGTGTTTGTTCAGGTCAAAATCTTCCTGACTAGCAAAATCGTAAAACTATGCGAATAGAGCGGCGCTCGAATTGATAATAATGCAAAAGAACAAGCTGACTTACCAATGTCCAAGTATCTCGTGAAATCGCTTTGCCATGATGTTTCTATTTTAACGTATCTACACGTTAGAGAGGACAGGTAACAACTAGTACTCACCTCCAAAAACGTAATCCATTGTTCAAGGTACTGGAATCTCCCTGTTAGCAGTAAACGCCACAACTCGACAGCAGCAATTAAAGCTGCCAGTATATCGGATGAATACCTCGTTGCCAAGTTCTTTTTTCCTTTTTTTTCCTTTTTTTTTTTTTACCAGAAATTCACTTACACAGACTCTTTTGGCCTGCTTGTCTCCCAAAAATAAATGCGTAGTTATACAGTTCTCGAAAGCAATTCTCGTCTTGTAGATTTGATCTTAGTCGTCCAATGGTATCTCGTAATTTCTCTATGGTGTCGCACTGAAGTTTTATGCAGCCTTGAAAGAATCCTTCACGTTTGAACTCGCCCATGCGTTCGGCGCCCAAATGGAATGAAATGATCAAAAATTCAATATGCGTCGGTTCGATAGCAAGATCCTCGCAAAGAGCCATGCAGCCGTCTACAGTTATTGTGTCTTTTTCGTCCGGGTCTTCGTATTTGTCAAACATTTTCTGGATCTGTGATAGTTTAAGGCTCGGTTCGGTGTTATGAGTCGGTGTTTCGTAGAATGCGTTGAGCGCTGCGTTGAGATCCCATTGAGTGTTTCGAAGTATCCGAATGGCTTCTCGATCGCTGTATAAAATCGTCAGCAGGAAAACGAGAAAAAGAAGAAGTGCTTTGTCACCTCAAATTCGTGAATTCCACTAGTTTCTGGACCTTTTCCACCTGACTCGTTCTTAATGATGACTAATAATTTCGTAATGTGAATCTTTCTCTATCTATAGTGAGATGACGCAACGTCTTACCGTGGACATGGTGAACACTTTTCGAGATGAAAGGAGAAGAAAACGCGCGTCAGGGGGGTTTGGCTGGTGTGGTGGGGAAAGACAAGCTGGGCGGCGTTGTCAACCAATGATATGTGACACGGCTAAGCCGCTGTGGCCCCGCTCTGTGCCTTGCAAGCCGAAACAAGGGAAGCTTTTGCTCACCAAGAAAAAAAAGTTCTCCATGCATCGACGCGCTCTGAAGGTCTCTGCCCAACTTTCAAGGAATTTGACGAATGCGGAACGTTTCCGGTTCATTCAGGTGCCTGGAAGTCGCTCTTATGTGGGCCTAGCATTCTCTGAAAACAAAGCGAAGTCGGATGTTACTACCGTTGACCGCTCCCTAAAATCATTTCAGCATTCTTCGCTTGGTACATCCAACAGTACCATTTCTTCCATGGGAATAGGTACCGTAGGACGGCATCCATTATTTCTAGGGCACTCACTTATTGGCGTCGATAGGTGTTGAAACGGAAGATAAAACGGAACCAGTGTTTGAAGTCGTTTCTTCCGGCGTAGGTAAGATTTCCTGAAATACAGAGAACAACTATCGGAAGTACTTAGTAAAAAATATCTATTAATAGGGTCGGCACTTCTGGTCAAGGTAAGAAAGAGGGCCAAACATCAGAAGATCATGCTTATCTTTATTTTTATTGTTTTCAAATAGTTGCCACCAGATGCTGAAATCTCTGCTGCTACGGGTAGTGCCATTGGTGCCTCGAGCAAGGTAAAAGAAGAGAAAGAGCGAAAAAGAAAAAGCAAGCGATGCCTTACATACTGACATGAATGGTGTACAGGTCACGTCAAAGCTCACCTTAAATGGTACCGGTCTCAGCGCAGTCGGAAAGAGATTGGTCGGTGACCCAGTCTTTCTTCAGAAGGTAAGCATGGATCTTTTTCAACAGACACAGGAGGTAACGGTATGGACTAGTTCTACACGAGACATGCTGCTGGCGATCTTCTGCTTGCTCCACAGAGATTGGGAGAAATTGCAGTTATTGAACTTCGTGGCAGCGCCAAGTATGTACTGCGTCGGGATGCTTTCCTAGCCAAAACAGAAAAGGTCACTATGAAAATTGGATTAGACGGTGTCGAGGGTAAAGATACAGTGAGTAATGGCAAAAGAAATACTAGGAACTGACGCCTTTGTTCCTTAGGGCTTGGTAAATAAGATTGTCCATACTGTGAGTGGTCCTGGTAAGATTGCAATCTCTCATTATGGAGGTTTGTACCGTCTTTCTCTGGGAGCTGGTGAGGAATACTTGGCAAACCCAAGGTAGCAAAGAGCTTGTTGCCATTTACCACTTACTGACATGGATGAAAAAGGAATCTTATCTTGTGGGAAAGACGAACGACACCTACGAAGCTTCATCCAACAAACCCTGTCGTGCCTTCGCCAAGATCGCCGCTGAGAAAATACAACGTGGTTAAGAACATTGTGGATAGTCCATCATTGCAACCTAAATTGCAGTATTTGGACGGCGTGATCAAGGGTTTGCGAAACTATATCTTGGGAGCTCCGGTAAGATCCATAGTAAAAAAAAAAGCGTCATATGGACCAACAAAACGTAGGACTTTGTACGTCTCAAAGGTCCTGGTGATTTCTATTTGGCTTCTAGAGTTGAATCTGCCTTCGAGAAATCTAGATTGTGAGCTCATTACCCCTCATAAGCAGTCTAATCATTGTTCCGTAGGATGAATGCATTGGCCGCTGCTAATGACTCAGCAACCCAGCTGTTTGAGCAATCGGCACTGTTCCCCGCTCCAGCTGTATCTGTCGTGGATGAACCGCGTGTTGCGAGGAAGAAAGGTCCCCATCCAGGATATGCTACAGAGGTGTCAAGCAACGGAAAACCAACGTATTACGCTGAAGTAGGATCAAAAGGTGCTGTTACTTTTATTCCGGCGAAAGAGAGTCCTTCAACATCGGCTTAACGGCTGATGATAGCCAATGTACATTATATCACTGAAGATGATTTTTTTACTACTTTTTTTTTTCCCTCCGTGTATAGAGCAAAAGGGCCAATTTTTTTTATATGTTATGTTACACGTGTTCGTTGTACGAGATCACAGCTGGCATTAGCACAGAATAATTTGAACTTTGTTCTGTCAACGTCAGATCGAGTTCAATCAAGGCTCGCGTATTCTTAAGCTTATCCTGGAATGGTTTAAACACCTGTTTGTCCAAATAAGCTTATGATTTTCGGTTAAGAATAATCATCCTACCTTGCTTGCCACTTCTCCTTTTCCTTGACTCTTATTCATCTCGATCACCTTGTGGTGTGTCATTCCTATCAGTTGGGTAATGATTTTATTCCCAAAAACGACCAAAATTTCCTCGCTTTTATCAAGCGTATTGGGGTCAACCAGATGAACAACAAGGTGGAATCCAGTGGATGGTGTTAGTTTCAAGTTGGCAAGTTTACGAGCCCTGGCTTCAACTACCACTTGGTCGGAAATACAGCCAGTGCTTTGGTTTGTCTGCATTGCATGAAGTATCTTTTTTAACTGTGCAACGGAAACGTGACGTTTTCCGTCAGGCTGACTGCAGACTTCCTTCTTCACTGTCGGTTCTTCGTCTTGATCCATAGCTCCCCAAACACTGTTGCCAACCCAGTCCAAGTCAGCGCTATGGTTAGCCGGGGAGAGAGACGGCTCTGGTTCATCGAGAGCAACCGGAGCGCTTGCTGGTGTCGGTATCGATGATTTGGATGCGGAGGTTGATGATGGTGTCTGTGGTTCATTGAAGATAGGGCGGTGGGAGTGTTTGTGAGACGGTGTTTCTGGTACAAGAGGAGGTGGATTGGTAAACGATGGTAATGGTGTATGTGGTACGTCGTAGAATACAGTGGATGCGGATGGAGAGAAATGCGTGTTTTCCGTTATGGGTGGTGATCTTGCCGATGGTGCTGTTGCGGATGACGATGAGCCTAGGCTTGGTTGTAGTCCAATAACTTGCATTGCATTTTCGATCTGGTTCAATTCTTCCATGCTTGCATAGTCGAGTTCACCAAAATCATCTTCAATTTCTGTAGCGATAGGCGCTGATCGCGGGACAGATGCTGCTACTACTGGCGGCTGTTGCTCGGACGGTCGTGCTGTTTCGTTTGCTGGCGGTCTCGTGTCCGAAGTACTATAGTCCAAAGCTGTTAGAAAGAGTTCAATATTCATGATCCAGCTTACCCTAATCTCATCTGCAGTCTACGTTTAAGCTCGGCCACCATATTCCCTTGATACAACGCAGGTACCTGTCCTCCAAGCACCTTCACATTGCTCGGAGTTAGAAGAAGCATACCCCGTCGTACTTGACAATTCTTTATTAGTAGCTACTTCCTTCTGTGAGTTTTACATGACAAGAAGCATGAACATCTTTACTTTGCAGCCAAATGGTGTAGAAAAATCTAACGCTGAAATAGTCTCAAATTCCAACGCCTGAATTTCTTTGACACCGTCCGTCAGAGACCAACGCAGTATTCCCCTTTTAAAATGCACGTCATCTTCAGATTCACGCGTGGTATATACACTTCTTGATGTGGTGACCGTTCCCAAATTACTGAGCAACGAGTGTGCTGAGTGGCTGATGTCGATGGTATCCTGGATCTGCAATACAACGCCCTCTCGCATCTGAGCTGATGGAAATGTAGTTAGTGGTTCCTGTCCATAGTCGTCAGGTAATACTGGTTTGGATGTAGTGGCGATATCCTTGTTCAAAAAGTCACTGAAAAGTGCTGCGTACACCGCTTCGTTGTCATTGGTGTTCAAAGCCGTGTTCTGTGCTTGCTCCTCGTACCATGACTGTAGATATTCTGGTTTTAAACGGACCCCAGTTCGATCTTCGAGCAGACGCGAAAGAAACGAAAGTGTTGTTCCATTGGCTGTCATGCGAAGAGAACGATTCGATCATTGAACAATATCAAGCACTCGACAGTAAAGTCACGTCAGCGGGATATGAATTCCTGGCGCGTTGACAAACGCGGCACTGCATTGCTCCTTATCGTAAAAGAATACATATTAACACCTTCGTTGGATTTGCACCCTGTCTCGCGACGACGACGGCCGTCCAACGAAGCCAAGATAAAATTGCCCATTTTTTATATAATATCCATGCTTGTGCCTATTTGTTAATTCCTAATGGCGCCTCCCGGGTGATTTCGTCTGAAGAGCGTGTCGGGGTTATGTTTAACATCTGCACTGTCATCAGAAATTCCGAGCAATTGATTCCCAAACGCTGGTTTCACTGGTTTGAGATTCGGGTGTAGAAGGGTTGCTGAAAAAAATTGGAGAAGTTGTATAAAATGGAACAAAATAAACATAACTGAGATAATGGAAGAAATATACACGTTCCATAAGTACCGCATCCCCAGTAGGGCCAAAGTCCCAGTTCTGGAATCGCGCCAAGGTAGATGGGAACTGTCACTACAGCCTGCAATGGGCAGAAGCGTGGATTGCCCCCGAACTGAACTCAAAACAACTTGAGAAACCAAGTAACCCAAAAATAAATAAGCTTTTGCATGTATGACGTCTGGTTGTTACCAGTGGCGTTTTCATCCCCACACGAGTTCAAATCAAAAGGAAACAAGGTTGATGTAGACGTTATCTCAGGGAAAGGACAACCGCGAAAGCCTCCGCGATATTGTACGAGACGGCCAATATGCACAAAATTCAGAAAATAGCAACTCTCACATAAACGGATAGATGCCGAGGAAGGAAGGACAAACATGACAAAGGATCAACGCTTCTTTAGGTAGCACTTGCCGGGTGAAGTTTTCCCCGTTTCCTTATCCTTCATGTTTAGCCACTTCAGCTATCCTTTCCTCCTTTCCAACTGTCTCTACAATAGCAACAACGAGATAGAATATAAAAAACATATTTTTTTAGGCTGCTGAGCTTTTAGTTACACAGCGATGCTTGCGGATCAGATAGGCAACTACGATCGATCTTTCTTTAATCCCGATTGTCTTGCTTTCGCCGCTGGCTATTAAAGAGAGGATGGCTCCTAAAGCGCAAGATTTGGATTACTGGTTTTGAGCGGTGAGGGAGACGCCGTTGGACCGGTCTGTGGATCGCAAACGTGTGTGAACGTGCTTGTGTGTCGATTTCCCACACTTCCAATGCCGCGAATGTGAACAAGCTTCTGAGGTTACACCTGCTCTCATAACAACAGCAATTATGTCATGGCAAATCGATTGGCGGTCTATTCGTCTTCATGAAGATTATCAACTAAGCCCAGCGCATGCCATGGTCGAGAGTTTACGATACGGATCTCGTCAATACACCACTGGCTCGTACCACAGACGAGACCGGAGAATGGCATCAATATAATACGCTCGGATGTATACTTCTACCAGATGTTTATGCGGTTCAGACTTCTTCTGGTGTTGTGACTCGATGAGCGATGGTATCATCATCTAGATACACATAATGACCGAAGACGGATAAATGGCTTTAAACGAAGAAATCTTTTGACTAAATCGTGTCTTTAAAGAACGATCAAAGTTTCCTTGAAGATGCAAGCTAAATTCAGGCCGTTCGCTGCTCATACATAATTCTCACTTTCTTCTGACAATGCAGCCCGATTTGTGTTAACGTGTTGGATCCATTACGAACATCTCAGCACCAACGTTTTATGTCATCCATTTGTTTTGTGAAGCTGATCCAATACAAACAGTGAACCTACACTTCAGTTGGTTGACTGCAAAGCCCAGTAACACGTCTTCTTGGTGCATGAAATGATGTTCTTCTCCTTAATCATGCTTAGCAGTTCGATGACTTATGCATATCGCCCTTTCTTCAGTAACCAGATCAAGTTCGATTTTTCCAATGCTGTGAACGTATATATTATCTGTTTCACTTCTTTTGTGTACTTTCTTTACTTTGCTCATGGCTTTTTCGAGAGGGATCACGCTTAGGAAGACGAATGCTGTTTGCGAACATAGCATGTCCAGTTAATAAGACACCTTTCAATAAAATTCTTATATATATATTTCAAATTTGTGTAGTTCGTACTTGGTTCTTGTTTTAGAATGAGACAAAGTAAGATGTTCTGTAGCGCAAAGGTGCCTTTTTTCTCGCAAGCATTATGGTCATTTTCACGCGGTGTGGCCATGTGAAAGACGGGTCGGGGCTTTAACGTTTCCGAGTTAATCGTGACTGTTTCGGCTTCAAAATTTTTATCCCGTGCTTACCCGCGCTTCTAGCAGCTGGCAATAAGAAGGAATTTCCCCAAAAACACCGCCATCAAAAGGGTAAAGGTTGCTCTCGGACAAATTGACGGTCCTTTTTCGCCTTACATAAAGTAAAAAAACCTTGGTGGCATCACGCCTAAATACTCAATATCCCTTTCTTTTTAACCAATTTAGTACTTCCATCATGTTCAAACCCTTCTCTGCTTTGGCTTCCCGTGCTTCTTTGGTAAAAGGCTTTTTCTATTTATTTATTTATTTCGTGTGTGGCTTTCTTAATACTGATTTGTTGATGATGGTTTTTGTAGGCTGCTCGTCAGACCACTCAGCAGCAAAAGCGTTTTCTCAACATTCACGAATACCTCTCCGTTGACTTGTTGAGAAAGTACGGAATTAACGCTCCTCGTGGCCAGGTCGCCAAAACCCCAGAGGAGGCTTTCGAAATTGCAAAGAGACTCGGTAAGATTCCGATGGTGGAAATGAACTGAAAAGCTGACTCCATCGTTGAAGGTTCCGATGATCTTGTTATCAAAGCCCAAGTTTTGGCTGGTGGCCGTGGTAAGGGTACTTTTGAAAATGGCTTCAAGGGTGGTGTCAAGACTCTCTCTACGTAAGTTTCCTTTTCTTTTTTCCCTTGAGATCATCGATGAATGAACAAAAATCTTGGTTTATATAGTCCTGAAGAGGCCCAGTCTCTCGCCTCCAAGATGCTCGGTCAAAAGTTGATCACCAAGCAGACTGGTGCTGCTGGCAAGATCTGTAACGCTGTATATATCTGTGAGCGCAAGTATGCCCGTCGCGAGTACTACTTTGCTATCTTGATGGATCGCAAGGCCGCTGGTCCCGTTGTTGTTGCTTCCTCTGAGGGTGGTGTTGATATCGAAGGTGTTGCCGCCACCAACCCCGAGGCCATTGTCACCATGCCCGTCGATATCAAGACTGGTCTTGGCAAGGAACAGGCTTTGGAACTCGCCAAAAAGGTCGGATTCAGCCCCGCCGGTGTTGACGCCGCTGCCGATACCTTTGTCAAGTTGTACCAGCTCTTCATCGAAAAGGACGCCACCCAAGTTGAGATCAACCCCTTGTCCGAGTCCAACGATCACCAAGGTAAAGACAAAAAATTGCACTCTTAAGTTGGTTCATATAAATTAACATTGCCTATTTCTCCTATTTCAGTTCTCTGCATGGATGCCAAGGTAAGAAGAAATAATAGTTTGATGTAGAGTGGACACATTTTCTTACAATCGTTGTTGCAGTTGAACTTCGATGACAACGCCGAATTCAGACAAAAGGACGTGTTCGATCTCCGTGACTTCTCTCAGGAAGACTCCCGTGAGATTGCTGCCGCTAACCACAACTTGAACTACATCGGTTTGGACGGTAGCATTGGTTGCTTGGGTAAGGAACGGGTGGGGCGTCTGGTCATGTGAATAGGCTTATTCACGCCGCGTATAATAATAGTCAACGGTGCTGGTCTTGCCATGGCTACCATGGATATCATCCAGCTTCACGGTGGTAAGCCCGCTAACTTCTTGGACGTCGGTGGCAGTGGTAAGTTTTTCTTTTAAAAGGAAAAGGAAATTTGAAGGGAGCGTTCTTAAGCTTCTTTTTTTTCCCTCTAGCTACTCCCGATGCTGTCAAGGCTGCCTTCGAAATTATCACTTCCGATCCCCACGTAAGTCGTTTAGTGGAATAGCGCGAGTTAAGAAATGCTTACATGCCATAATAGGTCACATCCGCCTTCGTTAACATCTTCGGTGGTATCATGCGATGTGATGTCATTGCAGAGGGTATCATTGCCGCTGCCAAGGATTTGGACCTCAAGATCCCCTTGATTGTCCGATTGAAGGGTACCAAGGTTGAGGAGGCTAAGAAGCTCGTACGTATTTGACGAATTTTTTGTGGATGGCAACTGATGTCTCATGTGCTTCTTCTAGATTGCTGACTCTGGTCTCCGTATCTTCGCCATTGACGATCTTGATTTGGCTGCTCAGAAGGCCGTCAAGTTCTCCAAGATCGTTCAGATGGCCAAGGAGGCTAACATCAACGTCTCTTTCCAGTAAACCACTTTTTTCTTGTACCTAACTTTCTTTTATTTTTAAACTCATTTGAAAGACGCATTACAAAATGAAGAAACATCTGCCATTTTTATCAATAGACCGTGTCTTTTCTTTATTGTACTACAATTCATCAACAAGATGATGGCCTTGTTTGGTCTCTTGATGCTCGTTTGTCGATGGTTGTGAGGCTCGAGCAGCTATTTTCTTTCGCAATTGATGAATCTCTTCATCGTATGCCTCCCATTCTGGTACTTGTCGACGTGCACGATCGAGTTTAGGCTCCTTGGTCATGGGATTGTTGCACTGTTATCGATCGTTAATTTACCATATGTCAGTAGACTTTTTTAAGTACCAAATCAATCGTCTTGGCCGTCTTGAGACTTTCGTCGCTACACCATGTTTCACACCATAACCACTCCTGAGGCAGAGAATAAATGGGAACAATATGTTGCATATTGTTTGGTAGGTCTTGGTCCAAATTGGCCAAGGAATTTGGATCGGCGCTCAGCTGTTGATACTGGGCACGGAGGCGATCACCGGCTGCCAGTTCTCGGAAACGGGCCAGATCGACAACGTAGAGGGCGCTTTGCACAAACGTTAGATGAACCTCTCTTACAGTAAATGCAATACATACCTGATGTGATAGGGCTTTTCCTGCAAATGCTCCTTCCAATAGCCCTTTGTCCAAAATCTAAAACCGTCCATTTCTGTACGGTCGCTACAGAACGGTGTGTAGCCATAAGGTGCGCCATGGAGATCCATATCTGCCAGTTCTTTCATATCCGTACGAACAATCTTTTTTTTTTTATCATGCTAGTTAGATAACCTGACAAGCGTTATTGGGGGACATACCTGATCTGCGTCAACGAAAATGACTTTGTCCAGGTCAAGAGGGAAGAGCACGTCAAGGAACAGTACCTTGTACCCCCAAATCGTCCGTTGCTTTTCTTTTTGCGCTCTCAACCAAGAAGGCCACTTATATGTGACCATCTCATAGTCAAAACCATATTCTTTGGCCATCTCTGGAACGAAGTTCTAAATAGGCAGTTCAACAACCGTCTGTTATCGTTCCAATTTGCTTACTCACCTTGAAAGACGGGGATAAGAAATTCTCAATAAACCAAAACTTGACTGTGCTGTCTGTATGCTTCATCACGGAAGCAATCATAATGGACATGAAACGTTCATACAGCTGTCCTGAAGCGACAGAAAAGATATTGATTTCTGCTTGCGCAGACTTGGTAGCCACACGCTTAGATTGGTCCTCATTACCGAACAGCCTACACAGATACAGGCATTAGTCCTTTTTCACCTAACAATTTGTTGTTTGACAAGTACTTGTTCGCTAGTGAAGACCAGAAACCGCGATCATCCTTCTCATGTTTGCCTTCTTCCTCGAGAACATCTTCATTTTCCATACCAGCATTCTTTTTTACTTTAGGGAATACAGTGAGGCCTTCGAAAGAAATTAAAGCCAGGTCTTTGAGTTCGTTTTGATTTTCCCATTTTCCTTCTGTGCCAATACTCTCCATGTGATACACCTGACTCGAACGGCCATCGCGAAGCGACAGTTTCCAAACACCTGGTGAAGACTTTAGCTGGAAATAACCGAGGTTGGCCATGACAATGGTATCAGCCGTCGCAGGATTGGCCTCTGTGCCAAGCACGAATTGAAGACCACGGGGTGCGCTCTGCGTAACAGAATCCAAGCAATGACCTTCGACCAAGATACGCTCCAGTTCATACACAGCTGATACGGAAGATTGCTCTCCAAGCGAACCCAGAAGGATGTTATCCAGGTCCATATTTGCTTCCTTCACTGTCACATGCCAAGCCTTGATCGTATCGACACCAAGTGTATACAACGAATCCGTAGGAAGATCCGCAAAGTAGGCCGTTGGTGTCTCAAGACTACCGGACGTAATATCAAAATGAAGTTCTCGATCAAACACATAACGATAGAACCGTTTAAGAGGAAGTTCTTCCAAATGCGTGAAAGGATTCAAATACAGCTCAGTATAGACCCCATCCATCTTAGACAGATGATCCAGCAAGACAGACCATTTTTGCGCCGTTTCGCTCAGAGGATCGAGAACGATACCCACTTCCACAAACGCGTTGTCACGGTCACCGATCGCAATTTTGGTCAGCTCACTTTTCATTGACTTGTATTTACGCATGCGCGTCTTTGTCTCAGGATCAAACACGGTTTTTAGCATGTTTGCCTTGTCGGCTTCAATAATAGACGTGGATTTCATGACAAGGTCTGCAAGACCGTTTTCCTTCACCAGCACTTCTGTTTCCTCAATGGCTCTTTGCACCGGACGAATTCGTTTCTCATGTTCGTACTGATAGAGCATGTCGAAATCTTCCTTTGAGAAATGGGCGCCAGAAGCGAGAGGCCCTATCACCTAACACACGGCATTAGAATCTAGGGTTAATCTATCTGTTTATCACTTACTCTTCCATTCATAACCAGTCCATGAAATCCTGCATCCAACCTGGATAGTTGAACAGCCTCTCTAAGCTCCCTCCACTTTTGTCCATAAACATTCATTGTTTCCATAAGAGGCGAGCCTGGGAACAGTGGCTTCGTTTGATCTACAAATGCTGCAGGTTCGGTAGCCTCATTCCCTTCTAGTGAGCTCAAGAGTTGCTTCACAACTGTCCAATCAGGCTCCTTTTCGTATAACTGTTCGTACAGAAGGTCCGAAAAGGCTGTTGTCTCGCTGCTTTCAGCATTTACATTGGGATGATGTATTAACGAGACGCGTACCCTCTCGTTCGTGTCCTACATACAGCATTAACTTTGACTAATCACAGATTGCTGTCGACATACAGCAAAGATGAACGCCTCCGATGCAAGTTTTCTCCCACTAATGGAATTGAAGTCGACAACAACCCACAGGTTTGCATTCGCCTCATCCTCATTGGTTCCTACCATATCGTTTAGATATACATCGGTCGTTCGTTTGCCTTACGGTTATTAAAATAGCGAAGGTTGTTCTCTTCAAACTGTTCATGCAAATTAAGCATCTGGATAGGTCGGCTATCTGACACAGTGATGTACGCGTTTCGAAGGCGATTTACATAGGGCTGCGAAAGCAAATGGTCGTACACGTTTCTATTCGGTGACATTCTTCCAAAATAGAGCTAAAGGGATCAAAGCGTCGATTTGTTTGCCAAGTTTTAAAGACTCAATAAGACTTACATCTCGGGCGACAATCTGAGTCTGCTCTTGCATAGCGTTCATCAAGACGCGTGCCCACGGCTGGATCCCGCAATATGTCAGTAATCTATTGGATATAGAACAAAGTACTTACCTTACTATCGCCGATTTCAATAAGTTGTCCATTCAAAAACATAACATTGTCCCCTTTGCTCAGACCCATACGGCGTAGGAACATCCTTACGTTTGTTTCGTAATCAACCTGGGAACTCAGAACTTGCTCCAGATCGGGTAACTCCTTGGAATCGGTTGCGGTATATGCATTGAAAGCTTCTTCCACCATTTCTACCGAAGCATGTTCCACTTTCTTCTGCTTCAATTGCTCATAGACCTAGAGGAACAGAACTCCTTTTAGCAAAGGTCAGGTGTCTATGGTCCGTGTACCTTGTCTAGAAACTTCATTCCCTGTGACCTTCCATGCTCGGTTACCAAGTAATTCAAAATCTTCGCAACCATTGTTTCTACAGAAAACCACCGTATGAGCTTATTGGTTATATCAAGAGAGACACAAACCAGGATCGTTCGCTGCGCCGAGAATGGGAACCACACCAAAACGAACAGGACTAGTGTTCTTTACCATGATTTGCACTTCATCACCGAGACGTGCAAGCGAGTTCAGCGAAGCAAGGTCCTCAATCATAAGCACATTGTAGATATTTCTTCGGATGGCTCGCATTTGCCCAGGATACACAGGACGCAGAAGCTAACATCACATATGAATTTAGCATACAGTCTACGTAACTTCACCTACATCAAACAAATTATCGTTCCAACCCTTGTAGCGTCTATCCTTCTCCAAATCGTTCCACCAGATGGCGAATTTTTGATCTGCTGGCTCGCGTACATCATATACTTCTTTGATTGCACCATCCTGCCCTTCACCTTCCGATAACACTGGATGGGTTAGAAACTCTATCGCCTGTCGTGCAGTAAAACCAGCGGCTTTTAAGGCATCCGAGAGCTTTCCTTCTCGTTGTAGTATGCGAATAAGACTATGAAGGCAGAAACGTGTTTTTAAGTCAATCAGACAGATGTAGTATGACTTACTGGAACGGATCAATTTCTTCGTCCTCTACCATCAAGCCATTGACCCACAGTACGTTCATCCCAGCTTGGATGAAGGACATTTGATTATGACTGATTTCTTGTGCATACTGTTCATCCAATTCGACCTCGCTTAGACTTTTGGCATACTTCGGGAAATCTTGTGAAAGTTGGGTCAGGACAGGTAACGGCTCGCTAGACATTGCAATTAACTGGGCTGCCTTGGATCCAAGATCTAGCGAAAGGGAAGTTAATTATAATTGATCTTCCTTTTAAAAAATCAGTAAGTACCTTTAATTTCTGTGGGAGTAAGCGGCTCAATCGACGATGCGACATTTTCAAACAATGCCTTTTCGATTTTCTTCCCCGCTTTTTCTAGTTTGCGTTTCAAAGTCTCCCCATTGTCTAGATGCACTATGAATGAGACGCTTCTTTTTTTTTCCGGTGGATGTGACAGGTTACCTTCTGTAGCTCTGTCATCAATGACAAGATAGTCTGTGTTCTTTAATGCAAGCTCAACACCGTATCCAGAAAGGTGCAAAGGTTTCTGAACTTCCTCTTTGCTAGATGGTTTGTAGCGAATGATATAAGAAATTTGATATTTGTCCACAAAAGACATGAGGTTATTATGGAACCGTGCAAATGGCGAGGAAAAATCGTGTGTATAAAGGATTACAGTATTGGTGCTGTCCTTTTGTGGATGAAAAATGTGATCAAAAGGAAGCAATGGCACAGAGTTGTCTTGAATTGTTGATCCTCTGATATATTCTTCCAACTTCTCAGCATCGCAGACTTGAGTCTGATCTATCTGCGCCCACACCGAGCAGCCTTGGTCGTAATTTGTTATTGTTGGTATGACGCTTTGATTGTAGAATTGATGATATGCCTCAATTCGTGGCGCTGCAGCATGCAAAGCCAGCGAGAGTTTTACAATGTCGGTACTTCTTTGAGATGTTATATGGCCCTGATGGGCAACCCTATTCATCGCATCTTGGTATATTTGTTTCGGCGTGTTTGAGGAAATGGTTAACAGATCGCCAACCAATCCAAAATAAGACGTTTTGTTCTCGATGCTAACCGTCTCACTAAAGCAGCCAGGTCAAGCCTTTTCTCCGTCATGACCATTGACAGCTTCCACTTACGCGATTTCGACTAGAAGATCCGGTGCAGCCCATGGTGCAACTAGAGTCAGATCTACTGGAGGCGCTGGGGACACATTAGCCAGAGCACACACTCCGAGTGTTGCTATGCCGAGGACAATACGCTTTGCCCTGGTCATCTTGCAGAGAAGAAACCAAAACGCCGCCGCCACAATTGCAACGGCATCATCGAGGCGAAGCGGCCATTGAATTATGGGCAGGATGAATGCTGACACGTGTCGCTTTTCAAACAAGTTAGAGGAGAATCAGCGACCTTGCATAAACGTGGACCAGGCCAAACTTTTCCATGCACCAGAAACATCTAGTAAACGCAATGAAAGTAAACTTTATATAAAGTGGCGTAAAGTTTTCGTCTAATAAGCAGGAGATGACTAACACTAGAACGCTTGATCTTGCGCCAGATAATGAAGAGAAAGTACTCTTTTTTCTTTAGTTCGGCTATAGTAATTAGGAACGACACGTAAAGTAAATACTTAGTTAACCATCGTTCTCTTTTGCGCGGAGATATCCACCAGAAGACGCGCTTCTTAGACTTCCTGATCCTTCGTGCCAGGAAACGACACTGGAACTGGGTGCATACATGCAAGGAACAGCACGGAAACAGCTGTCAGTAGGCGATGAAAGAAAGGAAAAGGACAAATGACGACGAATGGATCAAAAAAGATTTTGTTTGGCCCGTTACTGTTCTGACCTCCTCGTATCTTTACTGATGCTGGTGTCATATACCATATGTACATGATCTGCTTGGCGGATAGTTCTATCATCGAAGCGTTAAACGACGTCATTTTTACGGGAATTGGGCTATAGATTTTCACCGTTTATGATGTTGTTATCTAGATAGAGGTTATACTATTATGGTACAACATTGTAAGGGACAAACGGAAAGTTGTCCTGGGACCACACGATGACTAAAGCTTTACGATTTTGTTTACTATTTGCGCCTCATCCCAGGATTCTTTTTACAGACACATGTAAACATACTTTTTTTTTGCTATTCTTACGACTGTCACATTGGATAAAAGCAAGTTTCATGTCTCTTGTTTCCATATCGAAATCCGCGTCGGTTTACCCATGAACATCTTCAACTCACCGACTATGAATTAGGTTCTGCAGTCGTTTTTCAGGGTGACACAATTTGCTGTTTTAGTTTAGTGCTCAAACCAGCAGCCTTATGATGTAGCTCTATCGTAAATAGCGTGTGCAAGAAAATTTCCTTTTATGTTCATGAGAGGGGGAAGATGTACAAGGTAAACTGGTCCAAAAGGAAGGGTGGAACGGTACGAAAAGAAAAAAAAAATGGTGAAGGCCTTACAGATTCATAGTGTGCTAATGTAATTGAGTACCTCCCTTTGTATCCTCCCACCACCAAAACCCTTTATCAACACTTCCATTTTGCAACGAGTGTAGAATTAACGTGTCGTAGAGCTGTTCCATCCGTGTTAAAGAACCGTCATCCGCTGGTCTCTTTGTCCATTCCGCAAAGCAGGTCAAAAGGAATTGCTCTGCGCATTTATGGACTGTATGTGGCATTGCTGGAAAAAGTATACGCTCAAAGTCCCAGTTTGGCACGACAACACTTGACACAAGGATGCTTGTATCCTGATGATAGCTTTCTCTAGGCTTGGTGCCCAGCATACTGATATCTTTGCTAAGCTTTGGCGCAAGGATCCGTGGCGATGATGAAGCAGAGGACGATGAAGATGACGGGCTTGCATCCGACATGGAGGAAGACTGCTGCTGAAGCAGTTGCCAGTTTTGTTGTTTTAGCGAATCCACTTCCAAACGTAGTCGCTGATTTTCATCCTCGGCGGTGTCTAAGCGTGACAACAGATCTTCGGCATATTTCTTGTGCTGATCCACCTGCTGTTCAAGACTGGTTATATATTCTATCGCATAAATGTTAGCTACTCGGAGCAGTTGAAAGAGAGAAGAAAACCTTATTACCTTTTCTTCGGACTCGAAAATTCCGAGCCGATATTTTATTTCGCAGTTGTCTTCTTTCCTTAGGGGTTAACGCCTTAATATCCAGACCATCAGCCTCGGCCATGGCTTCTAGCGAAGGCGTGTCGTCCGTAGATACCGTCGATCCGCGGCGGTGTGACGGAGATGGCGGAGGCGGCGAAGGCAGCGGCTTCACCAGTACGTCGGGGGTCACTGTAGCCGCAGGGGCGATGGAAGATGGCGCGCCGAAATGCTGTTGTTCATGCAGTGCAAGGTGCTGCTTGGCTACTTCAATCAGTTGCTTGATCTGTTCGGTCGTAGGAATAGTGGAATCTTCTTCCATCTTGCAAACGGGTGGCACGTTGTCAAAACCCAAGTGTGTGTGGAGATTCAGAGCTGTGAGGTCAGTGGCTTCCGTATCGTCCGTCGTATGGGAGTGGAGCCAGTCCATATCAACAATGTCTTCGAAGTCCATGAGAGAAAGAGTATGCTAGGAATAAAGAAAAAGAAAGGGGGAGTTTGGCAACCCCTTGCTTTGTAACGCAAAAACACATAAGCTGTGACTATGGCAATAGGTCCCGTTGCATATTGGTTTTCTTTTGAGTCAGTTCATGCCAATCAAATGCAGACTTAATTTTTTAAATTCAGTCCCGTATCTTTGTGCACAAAAAAGAAAAAGGTCAGTTGGATGTCAAGTTTCCTCAGTACGTCCAGTCGTTTCCGCTTGTACACATTTACATGATTAATAAAAAAATAATGCATCACATGAACTGTCAGTTGACATCTGACGGTTGACAGTGCAGCATCATAGGCAAAATAGCAAGCTGATCCAGCAAATCGGATACCGTTATTCCTGCAACTTCTGTAAGCAGCTTCTCGGGTTTTGCAAAGGAAAACAAATCAAAAGAAAGATAAGAAAGAGAGAAACTATAGATCAGATGGCGGATGGTAACCTTATTTTTCGGATGTATAATAAGTGACATGATCATCAATTTGTGGTTTCCACGACTTACCCATCAAAGGGAAGTGATAACTGAAGAGCTGTCCACAAGTACGCATACAACACCAGGACCAAAAGCGAAAGCCGAAAAAAGCCCGGAAAGCAGAATAACCATTGCAGAACACAGCTCTAAAAATGGGAGTGGATGAAGTGGGCCTTATGCCGGATCTACCTTGCCGTGTCTAGCAACGTATGAAACAGGAACATTTGAGCAGATCAGTAAATGGCCAGCACTCAAGGCGTATAGCCTGGATGCCCGTATTTGTTTGTTATTGTCCCTTGTATCCATGCTTCAAATAGATCAATGCGCTGTTTTGATTGTGGTATATTCATTTTATTTTAATTTTGAATAAATGCAGTATGCTGATAGGAGTGATATCTTTTTACAGGTTCTATGATACAAAAAGTGTATATTGAAGCAAGCAGCCTATTGTAATAATTGTTGGACGGAATTATTGCTTGCTTCCTGCCACTGTGGATAGCTTCGATGAATTCGATCTCGATAACCTGCCAGCAGATCTGCGTTGCTAAAACTGGCCATCATACCGGGCCGTTTTGATTTCTTGACTTCGAGCTCAAGTGTGCTCATTCGGGATTCCAGAGATAGAACATAACGCCGTATTTCCTCTATTTCTGTTTGCTTTCGGGCTTCATATAATTGGAGAAGTTGGGCTGAATGTTCTCGTTCAAATGCCATTTGCTCAGTGTACCGGCTCGCAATAGAGGTCATGTCCTTTCTCATCGACGCCAACCTCTGATTGAGCTGTATATTCTCTTCCTGTAATATTCGAACTTGTATGACAAGTTTATCGTGATTTGCATCCTCCAGCTGGGATATCGTGTTTCCTTGATCTACGTCCGGTGATGAACGCACGAACGCTTCAACTCGATCAGTAGCAGTAGTCGTTCCTCCTTGTTCCGTGGGCGTCCCAATTTCCGCTTCTTCTGATGTACTCACTGGCGTAATGGCCAGTTCAAGTCCCTCCTTCTCCCTAGTGTCAAGTGACAAGGATTTAGAAGACGGGGCTTCAAGTTCACTGTTTTCCGTGGATTTCGTATCGGTCACGCTGTTTAAACAAACATCGGAAGCCATCGTATCAGTAGTAACTGAGGGTGATGGGGGCGGTTTCGTGTCTTTCTTGGTATTTTTGCGTTGATGTCTTTGGTCCTCCTTTTCTATTAGTTGGATCTTATTCTCCTTTGATGGTGATGATGATGATGATGGTGGTGGTGGTGGTGCCTCGTCCTTCGCCAGCGATGAAACGGGATCTGATATATCTTTGTTTTTGGTGCTATGGTTGACTTTCTCTGTGGTCGACACCGGGGATAACGGCTGTGTAGGAGAAGAGGATGGTGTTGATGCGGATTTCTTCTTGCGATTCTTTTTCTTGGGGACAGGGCGTTGTTCGTCCATCATACCCATCGATTTCAGAAACTTGTTTTGTCGTTTCAGCGCAAGATCCTCTGCCTGGATACGCATGCCTTCTTCGAGAAACAACCGGCCAATGACACCCGCAAGCTCTCTTCGACCTGTCTGGACACCATCCTCAAATTGATTAAGAAGACTTTGACGCTGCCTTACGAGGTCTCTGTGTGATTCAATAAATCCTCTCACTTCACGTTCGATCGTCATGGCTTCCATCATCTCTCCCTCTTGCATCAGTGCCTCCAGACATACTAGGGTAAATTTACAAAATAATGCCTCGGGTATGATGTTCTGCGTTATTTCGTACTGAAAATGCTGCCGTATTGCTCGGTAATCATCCTCCACCCTTTTCACCTGTGTCTGAAATTCTTTTCGTCCTATACTAGCTAGCCGACCAGCAACAGTGGGCGTCGATCCTTCTATATACATTTGCTTCAGTACTGCAACTTCCTCTTGATGGCGTTTCACAAGAGTTCCCATCTCATTTCGTATCCGGTCGACGGCATCGTCTACCTCATTGGTAGAATGCAATCCTTTCAACGATGTGGAGACAGCTTTGCAGTTTTCTGTGTGTTTCTCGTCTTGATCTTCATGAGCAGCCATACGATCTGCCATTTGTTGGATCGTGGGTACCACCAGGTTCCACAGTTTTTGGATCAATGCACAGATGGCTTCCAGCTGCATATGACAGAAATTATCAACGAATTGCTGCGAACAAGCAGCCAATCGATCAAAGTGACAGTAAAAAGCCTTATCCATTTGATCCACTGATGGTGCCTGTTTCCTTTTGAATCTTGCTGATTGTGATTTCCAGTACTCTTGAAAAGAGAACAGCTTTTGTTGCATGACAAACTGATCCATAGAATCTTGACAACCTTTTCCCATTAAGCTGCTTCGCTCCTTTTCAAGCACTAACAATTTTTCCAGAAAATCCGAAAAAGTCTTCCAGGAATCGTCAAGCGTCTTTTCAAGCTCTCCAAAAGTATTTTTGGTTGCGGTCTCCATCTTTTCATTGCAAATGACCCGCTCAGTCTCCAGTTCTGCTGGTGAATGACATACGAAGTCAGCGTGATTGCATGTGGAATTCGAGTGAGAAACTAGCGCTTCGCTCGTCAAGTTCTTGAGAAGATGGAACGCATTGGATGGTAGACACAGTGACTGACGTTCCATAATCAGAGGATCAAGAAGTTTCGCTGGATCGTCCGGATCCTCAGGTAGTGGTACCGCATCCGGATACGAATTGAACTTCAGGGGCTTAAAGAAGGAAGGTAACGATAAACGGCTAGGCAGCTTTTGCCACATAGTACAGACGGACAAAATATCTTGCATCAATGTCGTGCTGTTTGGATTTTCTTTCAACAACTTTTCAAATTGATCGGTCAGCTTGGGCGACCGTTCTTTACGCCGAAGGGTTGGTATACTCCGGGTTTTAGACGCGTCCAGGTCAGGCGATCGCACATCCTCTTGCGTTTTAGCATTCCACACAAAGTGCTTCTTGTGAACGAATTGCGCCCAATCGCGGCAATAGTAGCAGTGCATTTCGGCATCGCAAGCCGGAAAACGGCTAAGCTCCTTGGATACAATGCTTTGCTCGATCCTCAGAACTTCGATCGAGGAATTCATCACTTGAAAGACGAAAAACAATTTTCAGGTGGCGCAAAAATGCTTTCTGGGCAATGAGTTTTAAACCGCGCGCAACAGCGTGCAAAAAGAGATAACAGATCGAAGAAATCGTTATCAAACGCAATATACCTTTAATTGGCATTCCAAGGAATCCACATATATAAAAGTACTGAAGGCATAGGTAAGATATAGCATGCGTTGAATGCTCACCGCATAAAGTGCATAGTTGCACCTCTCAAGCGTGTTTTTTGCGTGACAAGTTATTAGTGTGCTGTGAAAGATTTTGGGTCTTCCAATGAGAAATGGAAATTTCTTTTGAAATAGACTGAAAGACTGCACAGATATAAAAATAATGGCCCTCTACTTTGACTGACGTGCAGAAAACAAATTCCACATACGACAGCTTGACATATGCGTAATAAGTTTCCTTTATCTGTTCGGAACTTTCAGGTGCCCTCCTCTATGAATTTTAGTTGCAAATATGATAAATAAACTGTTTTTATACCGGCGCTAATTAGATCGACATCGTATTCCAAAGGTTTTTTGTACCGTTTCAATATCATAAGTCTTTTCCTACTTTTTTTAGAATACGAGAAATGAAGAATAAATATGCATATCAGTGTTTTGCATCTGCGGCGTAAAGTTGCTCTTTTGGGTCCCATTACATATTGGAGGTATTATCGTCGATTGACAGAAGTTGCAGGCCATACATTTTAACAAGCTACTTAATAATATGTAGGTGCAGTTGGAGCTAACTTATCACTTTACCACTTACGTCAAGATGAGCAATTGCAACGGTCATCTTCTAATCTCTGCATATAAAATGATATCGAACCAGTCTCTTGATACACTCTTTGGTCCTTTGGGATGTTCTTTTTGTAACGCTCTATTCGTGCTCTTTTAGTGATCTATAGGTGTCGGATAACCTGCACAATCTAACTGCAAGCTTCAAAGCACGCAGAGCAGGCCACACCATTGGACCAACTGCGAGCCCATAAGAAGAATGGGCTGGGCCTACGCGCCCGTTGAGGTGCCCTGGTGTGGATTACGGTCAAATGCGGATTCTAATGATTAATTTTATACCGGCGGTCCGTAGGGCACCTGACGATCGTGCACACAACATCTGTTTATTAGTAGAACCTCATACGCCAAGATATACATCAAAACTTGCCTGGAACGCGAGATACGACATGTAAAAAATCTTAACCACGAACATGATCTGTTTGAGCCTCCCAAAGCCGAAGGTAATCTGCGGTTCCGTAGAATAGTATGGTTTATATGGCATTCTTTATTAGCATGAATAATGCAAAGTGATAGAGGCGTATGAATGATCCCTGCTGGAGGAGCTTATTGCGGTACTCGTGCCAATTTGTGGAGAGAGTGACGCAAACCAAACAAATTCAGCCGCTTGGTAAAGTCTTCTAAACTTAATTCAATTGAGAATATTTAGCGACAACTGAATATAAGTATATGAATCTGGAATAAGATCATACAACATCAAAAGGGATGAAAAATATTCTTCAGACCATCTACAGCAAGAGGAGTCACAGCATCGTTTGCTATCTATTCTCCTATATATATTACGCGTTAAGCTTCGACCATGAATGAGACGGCGACTAGAAGTAAGCCCTACAAAATTTCGCTTCTTAATGTTACAAACTTTATTGATGGACAGCGTATGCTTATCTCCGGGGACCTTACCCCGACGACTCTTCTACAGAATAACAAACAATGGGCCTAGAAGGTGCCACACTAATCCTTCTTGTGTCATCGAAAACTGTGATGGCAGATATGACACTTTTTGTGGCCAATTTCTTGGCATTTGGGGCAACAAACGATCTCGCGGCCCATATATCTGTGTGTTAAGTTACATGTGCAGTTAATGTTTGTTGCTGTTTTAATGATCAGTTCATCCGTTTGTCTTATTTTTTAGAATACATGGCCTAAGAGGTAGATCGTCATCCAGCTAAAGGGCGTGCGGAAGTATCTCGGCGTCCACGTTGATTCCTTTTCACATTGGCCTATTTTCGCGTGACACAAACAATCGGAACTGTAACCTTTTTTGGCAAAAGTAAAGTCAGTTGTGTGATGGCCAAGCATAATGCCAGGCGGTCAGATAGTTTTGTGTGATCCAGTGAGTATTGATGCTACAAAGCAATCAAAATCGAAAACATGTATATATATGTAAGTAGGAAAAAGCAACCCAGGTTCTAGTTCTTTGAGCGGTCGTTACATGGAAATCGTTCAAAGAGACGAAACGTCGCACAAACATTTGTGCATTCTTAGATAGAGGGAAAGTGGATCTTTTACTTTTTTTTCTCTTTTTGTGTGCCATTTCTTCCTTGATGCTGTTTTTTTCATTTCTAACAGTAGTTTTTGCATACTCCTTTGCTTTGATCCATGCTACTCGTTTAGAGGGACGGATGTGTTCAGGTAGTTATCCTATGACGTATCTCATGATTAAACCCCAACGTGATAACAGGATGTGTGATGCTAGAGAAAAGCATCTACTGCTATAGTGGAGGGACATGGGATGCTTCCATCAACTATGCACCAAGAGGATTCCCGGACTTCTACATGCTTGATGTATCGCAAAGCTTCAATGTCGAAGGCGCATTAACTGCATGGATTAATTTATCAACAATCCCAAATTACCAGCTGGAGCCCAACTGGGATTTCTCTTTTACAACTGTCCCTGACCACTCATTCATAACCAATGGTGGTATAGGTTACGGCATCCCCAGTACAAACCATTCAGCCAGACCCCTTTCTAACACCACAACAGAATTTGATGGCGAAAATTGGAGTACAATCGGTAATGGGGGTATTCAGGACCAATAGTAAGATTTTATTTGAATGCAGTAAGAAAAGTTTACCCATGTGCTAAAATTCAATTTAAAGCTTTGGTGAGACTGCAAATTACGTGCCCTCAAAAAATAGTATATACTTCTGGGGCGGTTGGAAGTAAGGGATGATGATGATCTCCTTTGCATCAGGATTAATCGTTATATTCTTGATAGCCTTTTGACAAACAAAGGAGCAAGTTCCTCCCTCCGCATTCTTGACTATAGCAAACAACAATGGACAACATCTCCCGAATTGACGCTTCCCGGAGATTCGGTTGTACGATACCAGCACACAGCTACGATGGCTGGCGACAACAATATCTATTTTATTGGAGGTTCGGATGGATATGCTCACAATCGCAACATATCTATGAACGAGATCCTTGTGTACGATACGGTGAATAGCAAATGGGATCTACGAAAAACGGAAGGGTCGGTTACACCTAATCCACGTGTCTTGCATACGACTACTTGGAGTGCGTTCTCGTAAACAAGCCTTGACCAAAGACTGATCTCCGTTTTCTTTTAACAACAGTACCTGGGACAGACATACTCTTGGTCTATGGTGGAGCAGTGAACGATCTCAAAAGTAAGATCCCACACCACTTGAAGATACTGTCTTACGAGCATCAATGCTAGATCAAGATTTAGTAACTTTATCTGATTATTGTTACGAATATAACGTCAAAACAAATCAGTGGACTCAGCAGAATCCTGGTCCTGGCGGAGCAGGAAGTCGTTATGGCCATTCAGGTAAATGCATAAACATCTCTATAAAAATCCAAAAATTAATACTAAGGAGCAAACAGCTGTCTTAATTGGCAATAGTATGCTGTTTGTTTTATTTGGCATTGGGCCTAATCCAAACGATAACGGACAAAGTGGGTTCTCTGTACTCGATGTAAAAAAAATGGCCTGGACCAATACATATGATGCAAATGCGCTTAATTACTCTCCTCAAAATCCCTCTACCTCATCCCCGTCTCCCAATGGACCTATTGCACCTAAAGCTTCGGATGGACAGCATAATAACATGCCAGCAATTGTTGGCGCGGTTGTAGGATCTGCTGCAGCAGTAAGTTTTCGCTTCAGAAAGAGACTACGGACGTCTTACATGATTATGGTTAGGTACTCATCATAGCTGGCATAATGGGGATCATGTACCGTCGGAAAAGGAAGGCTCAGCAGGCTGGCCGATCAGAAGAGCACGATCGCACCGATCACTTTGATCACTGCGACAATAGGCATTCTCTTGATGTTTTTGGAGGACTGGCTTCTAAGTCTCGTTTCTACAGTGGCCATCGTCAAAGCAAGGTGCTCCTACCAGACAAACTTGAAATTGGTTCTGGAATATCATTCATGAGTGATGGCCGTGGGGCGCAATCTATGAACTTTGAACCTCGCAGCAAGGTGCTACTGCCTCTTGATCAGGGGCACGAATCATGCTCTACTCCGTCTCTGGTAAACGGCAGTTTCCGGCCTCACTCCATGAATATTTATAAACCAGATTCGCGTGAAGGCAGCCGCAGTAGTAGGCTGGACCCAGTCAAGCCAGATGCCATCACTTATGCAAAACCTAGACGCTAGTATCTATTTTATTTATTTACATAACTACCAATTTCATGTACAATATTACCGCTGGCGCGCAAGACGCTTCAACCATCAACTGTTGGAAAAAGTAATGTAGAAATATTAAAAGTAGGAGATGTAGCCACTATGACAACAACACTCACGCATCGTGCCTGCATTGCATGAGTTGAATCCAAATAAGGAGTTATGCTTGTTCATTGTTTCTTTTATTATCATTATTTATATAGATGATGTCTTGCTATTTTAATAATCGACTTTCTTTCTTTCCTTACTTCTAGCTTACTATTTCCATCAAGATGAAGAATCTCTTCCTAATCGTTCTTGTATTAGCAGCTGGTACAAGCGTATATGCCCAATGTGCCTGTGGGGCTGACGATCATGCTTGCCTTGATCAGTGTGGTAAGGATCCTCTAACGAAACAGCTTTCTTTTCTGATTTTCTACTTCTTCAGTGCTTAAAACAAATGATTGCTTGTCAACTTGTACCGGCGAAGGATGTTACTCCCAGTGCATCGCAGATCACTGGCCCAACGGCAATCTCAAGGAATTCAATTCATCATCCAGTCTGCCTTCCAGCCTACCCTCTAGTCCTATGGTAGCAAAACCTACGAAAGCAGAAAGAAAATCGGTGCAATCTACACCACCCGCCACGCCTTCTCCTTCTATGTCAAACAAGAACACTCGTACAATGAACAACAGCAAGGTAGCTAGCACCGCCAGCGCGTCCTCCTCACCCTCCGCTACCGTGGCTCCCTCCTCATCCTCCTCTACCAGTGGTGTGTGGCCAAGTTCTATCTGGTCTTCGCCCACGAATAAGCCCAGCAATGGTAAGCTATTTTTTGTTTGTCGTCTATTATTAAGGAAAGCTAACCTTCTATATAGCACCCACTTCCAAACCAGGATCCAATCTATCTGCCAATGGTACACCAGTAACAAACGATGCTAGTAGACAAGCGCAGGGATGTCTTGTGCTTTTTGTAATCGGAATAACGATGGTGACCGCCTTCAGCTGGTAGAGTAATATATGTTATCCTTGGAACACTTTTCTTGTCGTGACCTCCTTCACAATGAGGGAGACATATTGCAATGTTAGGAGAGATTTTTCTAGCAACCTCTTATTTTGTCCAATTGGCGATTGACTTTATTCTGATTCATTATAATAGCAGGGTGTCATGAAATAGTTCCAGAAACACAAGTAAAACTTATTAATTTTCTAATTAAAGCCAATCTCGTGGAGTCGTGATGCTCTGTATTGGAAAGGCAGAAGGCACTCATTCCGAAGCAGAAAAGCAATTGTTTGTGACTTTATTCGGGAGACGAGCTGGCGTGGCATTACGGCGTGCCAGGGGTTATCCGGTGCCTCGGTGCGTAGACCTGTCCTGGCCAAAAATAAATTCTGTGTTTGCATTATTTGAATATGCACATTTTAACAATGGCTAAAGATAACCTATAGTTCTGCGTATGAATAACTGCTTTGACTTCAGTTCCCGGAGAATAATAATAATAATCACATCCAGCTGACCATTGTTCTTTTTGTCTTTCATCGTAGGGAGGTTGCTTTATTATAGGATAGTGCACATTCGGGTGCTAGATCGTCGTTTATAGGATAAAATATATCTCATTTGCCTACTATTGATCGCACCTAGCCGACGATCACGGATATAAGAAACGGACTCCAAAGGATCCATGCCTCTTTCGATTAAAGCAAGTGCTACCAGAACAGGCGCCCTACCCCCAATATAAAGAGATAAATTTTGCATCAAACATTCTCTAAAGTACCTTCCTAAGCCCGCAATACAATGTGCTGCAATACATGGCAGCTGATTTGATCCCGATGACATCTTTTCATCACGGTCAGGGTTCGCGAACCGCTCGTTTACCAAATCCAGCCAACGGTTCACAATCGGAGCAGGCGGAGCATCTCCATCATCAAATACCCAGTCATGCACCTTTATGCCGCGTTCCTGAAGAAGGAATTGCGGGTAAGTAGATTCACAGCATCTCACGACATCAGTTACGTTCCAGCGTCTAAATTCCTGGTAGAAGCTGTTATATAAAGCGTTTGGTAGGCAGTACGATCTTACTTGGACGTAAAAAGGTAGCTTTGTTTGTGTTGGTGCGTCACTGATGAGAAAGCGCTGATTTTTGTATTCAATATATGTCGGTGGATGGATTAAGGTTGTTGCACTGGGCAAGTGCACCATGACTGTATCCACTTTCTCAGACTTGTTGGTTACATACTCTTTCATACGAAGGAAGGCTACCTCTACTATTCAACCACCAGCGTTTGATATGCACTAAGAGGTTGAGAGGGTATCTAGAGCGTTAATTCAAAAAGTGCGGAGAGGTGATGTGTAATAGCAAGAATGAAGATGTAATGGAAAAGGTAAAGTACAGCAGTTATAGCTTTGCAGCATGCAACAGATTAAAAGTGTTTCAACTGATTAGAAGTAACCGAGGAAGCATAACGGCAAAGAGAACGATCGCCCAACGCCAAGTCAGCTGGGCCAAACTGCATATGATGTGGCTTAGGCGTAGCGATCGTTATTCTATTGGTTATGCTAACTTATGAAGAATGAGCTTGTTGTCGTATTGGTCCCAGTTATGCACAATGTCATCATGAAAGGCACTTATAACGTTGCTCTTGCTTTGTAGCTTGCCCATTCAAGGCAGGTATCACCAAAATTTTTGATATTGATTCTCCGGCTTCCACATGCACCGAAAAACAACTGAATCGATGCACAGTTGGAAATAATGCACGAATACTTCATTGAGTGTCCTTTCCCTTCCTCCTCCTTTTTTAGAGGTTGGCTCTTTCCTAAATACCTGCACTTTCCGAGTTTTCGAGAGACAACAAGCCAGATGATACCAAGTGAGGTCTTATGAATAATGCAACCCGTGACAAGTAATTCGGACAATAGTTCGGGTTGACCTCGAGAAGAGCTTCTTTAACTATAATAGACCTATTACTTCTATGATCTTACCTTTTCCATTAATTCCACAGCTATGCATACAGACCACTACGGAAAACATCTTGGAAAAATCTTTGATTTTGTTGGTTTTGTAAGATTTTTGCAAGATTCACCGACGTTTTTGTTAAGATTTTTCCAAGATTCTGCAATAGTTAAGATTCTTTTCCCATAGTGGACTATTCAAGAACTGTGTCAACATTGTGAGGTCATGATTAAGCGAACATAAGATAGAGGAAAGAATAGAAGAGATAAAAAGGAAAGGACGTTGGTAACGGGCGCTGGATACTTGTTGAGTCGGAATTAAAGACTTGAGAATATTAAATGATGACAAAAAAGTCAACGGGGAGGTCAGAAATAATGTAGGAAGCAAGTAACGTACAAGGGAAATATAAAAAGTAACATCAAAGTATCTCCGAAAGATCCAAAACTTGCTGCAGATTATTTGTGTATTATGAATGTGGGACAATGCTTTTCACAACCGACTGGTGCCATCTGCGAGAGAAAGGTAAGGCAAGAATGTGGAAATCACGGCGATATGGTCCATTGCTGCTCATTATTCCTACTGCTTCTATGCAATCTTGTTATTATAGCAAACAAAATAAAATAAATACGCATGTCAATATCAAACACACAAGCGGCTTACCGTCCTTGTCACTTTTACTACTGCAATGCATACGCGTTATATTACTTCAGCTAATCAACAATTGCTTGTCATCTAATTGTTGCAGCCAATAACGAAAAACGCTTTTTTCCTTTTTTTTCAAAGAAAAACTGACAAACGTAACAAATGCGCACACTTTATGACTAAGCTTTTATTGCTATTGTTGTTGAGACATTACTGAAGGAGCCGTTTTAAAGATTTACATACCGAATGCTTGCAAACGAATGACGAATACTCGTTAAATATTCGAATATGCTTAAGGCTATTTGAATAAGCCTAAGAATATTCGTACTCTATTCGAATCCTAAAAAGCATATTCGTATTCATTCGTTAACGAACGAATACGAACGAATACGAACGAATACGAATATTTGAATATTTTGTCCATCCCTAATTGGGATGCACTATGGGGAAAAGTGACAGACCAATCCCGAATACGTCCGGGCAACTTACCGGATTTGATCGCCGACTATTCACCGCGTTTTGTCACTTTCAGGTGGTTAGTCGGTAACAAAAAGCAGGTAATTTGTCATATTTATTCGGGATTGGTCTGTCACAACCGTGTTGTTTTCATGTAAATGGCCGGTTTTGGTTTACGTATCTTCTAGAATCGCCCTGTGATAATCGTTTTTGCTTCTGCATTTTTCAGATATCGTCCAGTAACAATGCTTTTTGCTTCTGCGACTTTCACATATTGTCCAATGACAGCCATTTCTACTTCCACACCGTTTCACGTACTGCCCAGTAGCAATCATTTCTCTTTCTAAATCTTGCAGATATCATCCAATAATAACAATCTCTGCTTGTGTGATAGGTACTACATATACTAATGGTTTATTTATGTATTTCTTAATCTAGGTATTCGACTACATATATATATATTTATATATTTATCTATTATCATAGAAGGATCTGTTCATGTCTGAATACGCTTATGCACTAGCTACAAAATAAAGTTGTTACATTAACACTGTTCAGTATCGCTGTATCTAGGCTAACGCATCCTTGGAGCGTTATTGCGACATCTCTTATAAGAAGTCTGTTGAGCGGTACAAGGGTGTTTCCCTGGGCTCTTGCTGGATGCTATTGGCGTTGCTTTGGTAACAGCACCATCACCATTATCTTGATCGCCCTCTTCAACATCTAACAAGATCATTGACAATGTTAGAGCATGTCAATATAAGTAATGATTAACCTTCTTCAGAGCTTAGGGATAGATCATGGAGAATGGTCGTGTCTCATCGGAACGTCCGAAAGTTTAGTAAATGCTGCATGTTCGCGCATCACACGTCATTTCTTTCAAACGACCCCTTCTAAATAAAACGAGTGCGTCCTCTTTAGAAGCATTTATGCTATCGTACAGCGGCGATCATTTCAATCAATCATATTTCTTAGAACATCGGCGGCCGCTCAAACGTTGCATATTTATTCGTCATCTTTTGATTCGGAAAACAATCTCATATCTACAAACCTTCTGAACATCCGCCTAAACCCAGCCATTGCATAAGATATCAAAAGAAATCGTTAGAGTATGACATGCGTTACCTTCTCTCAGTTCCATTATTTGAGACATCAAACTGCCAGAGAGGTCCAGCTTATTTTTGGCCCAGGATTTGCATTTTACGTGTCTCCTAAATTGTCCGACTGAGAAGTAACCTTGGCAACTCTTGCATAGTCGCACAATCACGCTTTCTTCTGATGTAGTTATCTGGTAAGTGGCGCTGTGTAATATTGAGGTTCTCATTCTTGTAGTTGAAGAGAAAGGCGAGAGGTGAATACACCAGCAGATAGATAAGCCTGATACACAGGTACGAGATCAACCATCGCAACGTCTCAACCAATCAATTTAAGTCTTTATTGACATGTGGCTACATTGCTTTTCTTCTAGAATGAACTCTATCAATTACAATTTAGATATGCTGCTTTTTAAATGTGCTTGAGAGGATATAATATATTGAGCAGAAATAAGCTGAATAAAATAAAATGTTTCGTGCTGATCATCTACATCATTTTCGAGATAAATTTTGTACTCGCTAGTTTTGAAGATGCTACCAATGTCAATTCCTTATCATTGTGATCTTTGTTCCTGGTGTTCCTCATACCATCGATTTTGGCTTGAACGTGTGTCACTGGGTCTTGGCTGAACTTCACCTGAAGGCCTTGATACCCTAAACGAATAAGAGAGTCAGTGACCTGAATACGACTGGTAAACAATGCGTTGTAATGCGGTGATGGTGGAAGCTCTCTGTTACATTCCGGCCTTATCCAAGCAGCAATGCTGATCTTGCTAAGGATGAATTGTGACAGCAATCGAGCAGAAGGGGCCAGAGTGCAAAGCAATTTCTGGAACTAGTGCTTCTGACGCGACGAGCGAACCACCATCGACCATTTTGGTAAGCAGATGACCAGCTATCGTGAAGTATAGACTTTTACCAGTGCTGATCTGACGAACCGAGCATCGAACAAAAGGGGGACGGCCAATGGAGCCATCAACTAGTGACAATTGACCCGTAGAAATGGTGTTCTCGCAAATGAGAATGTTTAAAGTAGCAGTACTTATCTGTCTAACGGGATAAACCTTGTGTTTGGGTTGCTATCAAAGAGAGACGGAAAGATATCTGCAGCTTTCCCATAGTCACAATGGTTACATAAATATGTAACACTTGGAGTCGCTTATGTGTGCTCTTCGAGCCCTTTCTTGCCAAGATGACCTTGGATAAGACCTTAACTTCCTCAAAGAAACCGTTCATCATTGAATCAAGTGGTGAATATTAGTTAAGGGTAAATGCACTAATTAGTAACACCTTGGTATAAGGGAAACTCCGTGATATAATATGCCAATATCTATTGACGACCAACGTCAACAGCTGGAACACGCTAGAATTATTCAGCAATGCCCTCCAGAGCTTTTGTTTGATGAGTTATGAGTGAGACACAGATGTATTTCTTAAAGAATATAAGGAGAGCTGCAAGAAATAATAAGAGGGCACCGGGACATCACCAGTCGTGTGAAAACGAAGGCCAAACCCTTCCTTGACGCCGCTGATAGTATGATCACAAGTGATGCAGCGAGAATCGTATACTATTCTCAGATGTTGAAGGTATCAATACAACCAAGTCAACATTTGTTATTGCTAAACTTACCATATAATGTAGGGGTTAGAAAATAGATACGACATGGCGACACAAGCAGCACTTCTGCAAGACAAACTGATATGCATAGAAACTGGATGCAGTTCGGACCCTCCGCCAAAGCGACATAAACTGCTGGGCAACAGGAATGAAAGACGCAGCAACCGTAGTCAAAAGAAGAGTCGCAAGGCGCTGCATCCTGCTGACTTCGCAGGTTTAAGTCAGAAACAAATACTAGTATCTCATGACAAATGAATAGTAAGAGCTATAGCTAATTTCCACCTACGCGGCTCATTTTTATGAAGTGGAGAAGATGATGTTTTAGATCTTACATGTCCTCGCAGATTTGCCCAAATAATTAACCGATTACCGTTATCATTGGAGTATGCCATCACCGCTGAAGAGAGGGACGTGCTGTTGGGGTTTAGCAACGTAAGATCAGAGACGGAGATCGATGATCTCGTCGAGGACCTCTTCTCAAAAAAAAATTTGCTCCGAAATAGTTGAGTATCTGCGCGGAGCAACCTATCACATGTAACTTTGATGGCTTGTGGCACTTACGGCACGTTTTAATTGCCATTTCCTTAGAAAACGTTTATGGAGTTCGTCCTGTTTGAACATCAATGGTCATGGAGAGAGCTGGTATCAGTCAAACGTGTATTCGCAGCTCTTTGATGCCGCTTTCACCTTCGATAAAGGGTTCCAGACGAAAAGGTAAGTGACACGACCTGGGTCCCTGTATTCATTCCGAAACTTGCTCTCCTAAAAAGAGCAGAGTGTAGTCCTCAGACGATCCGTGTCTTAAAAGATAGTGGATTCTTCCAAGAAAAACTGCACAAGGTAGACATGCTTTTCCAGTGTATTGAAAGCACTACGGAGGACGTTTTCATTTGTGAAGAAAAAAAGCAGAGCGCCAGCACCTCATTGCTCTCCAAAGATAACGACAAGTGTATGAAACAACGTATACAAATGTTGAAGGCCTGGAACGCAGGTTTAGCATACCCAGAACTTCTCGAAGAACTTGAGGCCATCACATGCCAATGGCATGGTTAAACGTTTACGGTCACCGGCACACAGATAGTCGATTCAAAAATAATTCATTACACCAAGGCGTGCGCTGTTCTTCCAAGGACGATGTCAAGACCTGCAGAAGCTGCTAACCTTCTCTTAACCGTCATTTCGTTGAAGGTCGCTTTTCCTTTATTTTGACAATACTAGTTTGACTAGCTGACGTCTTCTTTCCTATCGCGAGCGGTGAAGCTTAACTACGCCAAGTTGAGTAGGATTGCCAGCTCCATGGCAATGAACACGATAACTAGCCTCAGAAGGGTACCTATTCCTATACAGTACTATCGTGATAATTTAGTCGAGCCGCAACCAGAAAAGGTTCAACAAAATGATACTGTCGATAAAATAATGGAACGCCATCAAGACTCTGAAAACCGAAAAAAAGTTGCTAGTGCTATTAAAATTGTTCACTTCGAAGAGACCATACTGACATACTCTCACTGAGAAGAACTCCTTAAATGAACCAAAGATCAGTCCTAACTGCGTTAATAAATTGTCTTTGTCACTCCAAGAACCAAAATCATTCTCTCATCAGATAAGGTATTACGATCTTCCAGAAATAACATGTTGATTGCGCTGTAATCAATGAGATCTGGAAGGCCCCACTGACACTGTGCACAAGTTCTAATTGGTTGTCAAGAAGACTTAAAATTGGCGACTGAGAAAATCTATTTCTTTCACCCCAATTTTTTTCTTTTTCCCACTATTGATTAACGCTGTTAACAATGGATACTCCCAATAGTCAAGGTACTGATGGTGTAGATGCTGCTGAAGTCTACAGAATATACCTTCACTTGATGCAAATGGCGCAGACCCAGGCAAGTAGCAGCGCGGCCATCGTCTCTAGATTGGTATCGATTCAGGCTGAGGTAGCTACCCTTCGAGCTGAACTTAATCGAATATTGGGACAAGGGGAGTCAGTTGCTGGCGCAGCCTGCTCCCAGAAAGAAGTTGAGCCGAAGAGGACTATCCTCCACCCGTAGGTACTATCAAAAAAGACGAATAACCTTGTTGCCAAGCGTGTGTCCCTGGAGCACGTGGTCCAAGAACTTGTAAAGCATGGCAGTGTAGCAAAAGAGGACGAGAAATCAGTCAAACATAACTTGAAGTTTGCAGCGAGACATGTTCGAGATCAGTTGCGGCAAGAACTTGGTCTTGAGAAAGATAATCTCCGGGGGTTTAGCGAGCTAGACTCTGATGTGGTTTCGAAAGCAGCCACATTGTTAGAAAGCATGGCCACTCAGTGCCATGTCCCCTTAAATCTTTGTGCTGGCCATTGGGGTGCCATTGCGGTACTCAAAAACCAGTGGACGCATGTGCAAGTTGCCATTCGTAGACGTGCAAAACGAAACAATTTCAGGCAGACTATAGAAAGGGTACATAGTTTCTTTGTACCATATTAATCGCTGTCTTCAGAAGTAGCACTGCCGCTTCAGATATTTCTGCTGGCTGCCCGTCTCACGAGGATGATGGGCGGATGTCCAGAAGTTTTGTAGATATGAGATTGTTTTCCGAATCAAAAGATGACGGATAAATATACAACGTTTGAGCGGCCGCCGATGTTCTAAGAAATATGATTGATTGAAATGATCGCCGCTGTACGATAGCATAAATGCTTCTAAAGAGGACGCACTCGTTTTATTTAGAAGGGGTCGTTTGAAAGAAATGACGTGTGATGCGCGAACATGCAGCATTTACTAAACTTTCGGACGTTCCGATGAGACACGACCATTCTCCGAGAGGGATCCGAGGGATGTCATTGGCCAGCTGGCAAGTGTGAGGGATCATTGAGGGATCGTTCAGTGAGAGGGATCCATTGAGGGATGTGATTGGCCAGCTGGGCAAGTGTGAGGGATCATTGAGGGATCGTTCAGTGAGAGGGATCCATTGAGGACTGTGATTGGCCAGCTGGTGTCGTTTGACACACTGTGAATGCAAGGAACACTTTTGCGTCATAGAAACTCAGCTGTTTGCCAAGAAAAGGAATCTGCTTATGCTTCGATAACTCTCGCACAACTGTCTGATTTTAAATGAAGCGCATCTTTCTCTTGAAAAATGATGGTTGAATTACGTGAATATATGGAAGTTGATAAGACTTCTTTCGATATCAATGGATTTTTCTCATCTGAGGTCGACATGCGTCAGGATGATAAACCAAATGAGCTGATAGGATCGCCTTATTCAAGTGCAGCTATCTCGAATGAAGTATGGCGGCAAAGAGGTGGTAATGTAGACGATGCCTGTATGCATATGCGCACGTTGGCGGATGATAGATCATCTGTTGGTGACGCTGGAAAGAAAGATTTAACGAACCTCGTCCACTTTCCAAACCGATGACGCACTCGGGGAGAGTGTGAACAATCAACTAAAACTAGAACAATTAACTAAGACTAGAACGAGAGGATCATACAGACGATATACGCGGCAGCAAATAGAAAAGCTGTTTGATTTAGTGATTGAAGAAGGAAGAACAGCAAAGGAGGCAGGGCTGATTACGGGTATAAATGTTCGAACTGCTCAACATTATATCAAATCATATAATCGCGATGAAGAAAGACGTTTACCTGGAGTTCAGAGGAGGCCTCGTACTAGGTGTTATGGTAAGCTAACTGAAGCTCACTCTCAGTTTCTTGTAGATTACGTTGACAAGAATCCAACTGCTATCCTGACTGATATAAAAAGGAGCTTATGTGAAGCGTTCGAAGGCTTATTTATCTCAGAATCAGCGTTGCATAGGCATTTGATCGATAAATGCCGTAAAACTTTGAAAAAGTTGGAAAAACTTCCTGCAGCAAGAAATTCGGATCGAGTGATAGCTTTGAGAAAGGAGAAAATTGAAGAGTGGGAGAAGATGGAAGACTTGGACTTCATCAAAAATTGCGTTTTTATCGATGAATCTGGTTTCAACTTGCACACTCAAAGAAATTTTGGTCGTTCTTTGAAGAGAACACCAGCAAAAGGCATTGTACCAACAACAAAGGGAGTTACAATTATTATATCAGGCGCCATATCTGAAGCTGGAGTGATAGATATATCTTTGAGAAAACCTCAGGCTGTATCTATGTCCAAAAAGAGAAAATTTAACGGAAAACAAACGAAGACAGTTAATGGTCGGATTGGTACACGAACAGGACATTTTCTGTCCTATATATCAAATGTAATGGATGTGTTGGATAGAAATAATATGAAAGGCCATTACATCGTAATGGATAATGCCCCAATTCACACACCTGCAGTCGTCCGCAATCTGATTGAGAGTAGAGGCTATAACTGTCTGCACTTACCACCATGTTCCCCCTTTCTTAATCCTATTGAGGAATTTTGGTCAAAGGTAAAAGCAGGTATTTGGCGAAATGTGCTGAAAGTGGACGGTCGACTTACGGATCGAATCCGCGAGTCAGTGAACAGAGTGACCCTATTAGACTGCCAGGCATGGATTCGACATGCTGTATCGTTCTTTTTGCGCTGTAAAAATGAAGAAAAAGGGCTGTAGGATTAACCACAGAAACACGGATCACCCCTGGAAATCTTATAAACTGTAGTAAATTCCCTGTTTTTCACTTTTACACTCCCGATAACATACTTCTATAACCATTTCAGGAACAAACCAACAAAACGTCAGACCGGTTTCTCCTCTATGATCAATGCGCTTCCTCCAGTTCATTTGCAATTCCGTCAAAACTCTCCATGGCCTTTGTCATTGCTATCTTTCTCGCAGACGAGAACCATGTCACGACTTTTCCCTACTATACTCCTAGAATATCATAGTTCCTTTCTTAAGTTTGGCCAAAAGAACATAAGCGCGTCGACGCAGTGCAGATGTCATTGTTGTTGGTATTCCTTTACAAAGCAGTTTATTTGTTTTTGGCTTGTTATGTAGGCATCTAGGGATCTATCTAAGGCTTCAACAGTTGTAGTCGAATTCCTTTGGGGCGGGGGCGACTTCGTTTCTTCTTGCGGGCTTTCTGCGTAAGATTTCTCGGGTCAGCGCGGTCGTAGCGCTGTGCTGTCGTTGACGACTGGTGTAGGATGGTTGACTATCATGATGATAATGTATTGTAACCCGGGTTGGGAGCTATGTTCTTTTCTATCTACAGCAAGAAGACCAATGATCGACTTTTTATATACCGCAGGTAGTCCATTGTAGTGCACTTTCTTGTCAGAAACCAATGCCCGAGATACTTCATGATACTTGCTATAAGTAGTAAGGCATAGATCCATCCGTATACGCCGGATTTATATCTAGCATCCCTGATAGAACAAGTAGGAGCGTACTTTTTCACAGATCACTCGATCTGTTGCAGGAGGCATGAGTCGACAACCAAATAGGCTGTGAACGTTATCATGGACCTCAATTATCTCTGATAGTACGTTAACAAAGCTTAGAACAGAACCGATTCTTGAAATTCAACAAACAATGAATATAGTATAGTGGATAAACTAACTATGGATCGTGGTTACCGAACCCAGGCGTTATGCAACTTATAAACGCCTCATCATTCTTGAAAGATACAAAGAATATTGATCATGAGCTAATGGACTTCGCCACTGCATTTATTTCATTGTCCGCTCTCAGTTCCACCGATTCATCGTCTGTAGCTGTTGAAGGAGGTTTCTTTATCCTTTCTTTCACTAAGGTGCTTCAGTGATTGGCTTTATATCCTGGCCGAAAGCAGTAAAAATGTCTCAAGATAAGAACAGGTCCCACCCAAAATGATACCGTATTCAAACAGATGCAAGGATTTCCTTTTTCTTTCCTTCGACTCTGTTTATCTTTAACATCCCCGGTAAGGATGCCAGTTCATTGTATATACAAGATTATTTATGCTTTTCTGTCTGCCGTTTAGCCTGCATGACCTCTGTCCCAAACCGTCTTGACTGTGTCGGTGTTCTTCGCCTTTCACTCAGGTAAGTAAATGTTGTCGCGCACTCAGCATTATTCATCTTCTGCAATAGATCGCCAGACGTTGCATCGCTTCAAATCCTCTGCAGTGCGTATCTCGACCACTGCGGGTCGGCCCCGGTCTGCAAGACCTGCTTACCCTTCGAAGTAAAAAGACATCAAAGTGGCCGCTCCAACAAATTATGCGTCCATCGAAGGCCAAGTTGATGTAAGTAAACGCGTGACTTTGTTGCCAATTCAATAACTGATGACCGTATATTCGATTTCCTCCTTAGCGCAAACTTGGCTCTTCATGGACGCATAATTTGTTTAGAGCAGCGTAAGCTCCTACTGAATGGTCAAAGGCTGAATATGCTCACATGAAATAACTCAAGGTGCTGTTCCAGCAGTGTCAGTGGATTCTAGAAAAATCTTGATGTTGACAAGAGGGGTGACAAAGCATGTACATCTACTATCAGTTTTTCTTTCCTTGGAAGGATATAAACTGTATTATCATTAGGGGGGTCGCAAATAACTAGTAAATGTATCTCCTGAATCAAGAGATGAATAAAGAGGATGGACGTTGTACGAGGCTTTATATTGCATTATTGCGAAGCAAACTATCATGATAATAAGCTTGATGATCTAGACAATGCATTGATATGTAAAAATAAAATATACTTACATAGTTGCTGGGGACAATGCCAATCGTGCCATCATTTTTTCTTGCTTGCCACCAATTACCCCGACGATCCAGGATCTCCAATGTTTCTCCTTTTCCAAATGATAACTCATTGGGATCTTCGGGGTTAGCTTGATCTATCCAACAACCAAAAATATATCAACATTCCTAAATTTTGAGTTCAATCAACTTACAGGCGTGCAATGATGTTGAAAACTGTCTGGTATCTTGGGGTGGTGCATTAACGGTTTCCTCATGACGCGTTGCTGAGTAATTTGCTGCTGACAATGGGACGACACTCTCTTTAGCTTGTGCTTGCTGTGGATGAACCATTGGATGAGTTGGCGATAGTCCATAGACTAGCTGATGGACATAGGAATCCTCACTGCTACCAAACAAAATGACCCAGCAATACTAATTGTGTTGGAAATTATAGGAGGATAACTGTCAATCGACCCTTCTCGCTCCTTGATCTCTTTCTTCTTTACCTGCACGATCATTATAATTATACAGCCAGCTGCAGAGGCGCGATGCGAAGAGGGATAGCCGTGAAAGAACAACAAGTCGTTTGCTGTGCTAGTCAACATAGAAATGCTGATAGCCAGAAATACAAAGATCTGATTTCAATTCGTTGTCAGTTAAATTGAGCAAAAATTTTTTTGGTCTGTCCTTATTCGAACACTTGCCATCATTTGGTATTGGTGAAAAGCCGATTGTGCCAATACAAAGTAGAAGCCAATAAGGAAAAGCAGCTCATATATAATGACCCACCACACAATGCCTTGAAGCGAGCTAACGCAGGCACCGACAAATGCGATGAGCCAACCAATCTACAAGTCTCTGCATGAGCGAAAAAGAGAAAGCTGTCGAGGCTGTGCTTACAGCTGCCACAATGACACTAGCCAATACCACGGGATTGGCGGTGACATGAGAGATGTTGAAGTTCATAATCCGGAAACGAGTGAAATGAGCTAATGCAACTGCACTGTATGAAGTATGCTCAGCCAAAGGGAAAGGAAGGGGGAAAAGAAACGTGAGCGCAGTAACAATTGCTGGGTGATACAAAAAGGTATTTTCTTCTCCTCTTCTCCTCCACCCCTTCCACCGCTTCGCGCATAGTGAATAGCCAAGGTTTTGCGTCAGCAAGAAGTTTTCATCCATTCACTGGAAAGGCACTGGCTTTCTTGCGGAGGAGCCACTTACTCTTTTCTTTTCTTTTTGTTGTAATAACTTTTTCAGCAACCATTTTATTAAGCGCAGATAGCTGCTGTTTCGTCCGATGTCGACGGAATGGTAATGATAAGCAGAATGAACCTACACAACAATCAACTGATATGCTGCTTTATGCAACGTGTGGGAAGGGAGGTTCAGGGACGCAAACAATGCGTTTGTACGCACGTATACTTTCGAAGATATCTGTGGAGTAAGTGAATAAACAACGGATGAACAGGAATACAGTGTCAATCCTTGAAGAAACGCTTGTTTCGATCCATTTGCGACCAAAGTACCGATCCCAATGACAACAAATCATCAGCTGTATCTTTATAGCTGCACATTGCGTCCGGTAAGGAGACCCTAAAATTTTAATGCGGTGCCACAATTGTGTCATCCCTGGCAAACAATAAACAGGTACTGATACCGAACCTGAGCTGTTCCATCGGACAGGTGAATGAATGATGGTCCGCCAACTACAAGCGTATGAGCCAATTGCGCTAATCCGATGTTACGACTTGTATGTCGTATTCCTCCACGTGGCTCCATAAAAACCGTCTTCTCGAACCTCTTTCCCACCCTTTCCCTTGCAGTTTGAGTGAACATTCGTTCAAGTATGTCAAAGTTACTATCCATGAATGATTTTTTATGCGGATCGAATAACCTTTCTGTCTATCAAGAGACTAAGCTCATGCAGATTAATAAAGTACACATAGATGGCACATATCCAACTTTCCCATAGGGTAATATTGGTCCTACATGGTACAAAATTTATGTAAAAGATTACCCTGTCATATATGACGATGAAGCAGGAGTACAGTGAGCAGGCTGACAATGATGAGATGTATAAAAAGTCCATACATGTTTCTCGGAATTGACTGGTATATGAACATAGAAGATAAAGAGTGTCAGGCTGACACATAGGCAGCATTGATATAGACAAGATTTCTAAACCGCCTTACATTGAAGCATTTATTTGTCGCCTTATCTCTCAAATTGCCTCATTGAAGAACCAGTGTATTCACCGTCCAGGACGTTGAAAGAATGTGTATCGACTGATATCCTGAAAACGCAATCTCGAAAATAAATAACATGCGGCAACCGACCTCTGGGAACCAGACATTAGATTTGAAATAAGCTGGCATTTCTGTCAGTGATAACTGCATGTAAAAATATCCTCCAAATCAGGCCAAGATTTGCTATTTATAATCCCACCATTTGATTTGCAAGGTTTTATTGTCATATCGAAATTCAGGCACATCAAACATGACGGTCGAGACTTCAGAGAACTATTATCGCAAAACACGGTTCAAGAGTGCAGTCGCTGAGCAGAAGTGCTGAATCTGGCACATTGCGATGTACAAGGAGTTACTGTTACTACAGTGGTCACTCGATATAACGATATCTACGGTGGAAAGGAAAAGCATCACTGTATCAAGAATATCGCTTAAGCAAGTCATACAAAATCGATAGGTTGTTTAACATAAAAGTAGCACCATTGGCCATCAGACCATAGATCGTTTCTTAAGATAGTCAACACATGCTCGACGAGAGGGTGCAGGTATCGAAGCCCCTCCACAGAAACAGCCAACAATATATTAAGAGCAATCGACGGATATATGGAAAATACTCATAGCCCGGGTGCTATGATTGATCAGGAAGGAATAGACTCGCCCAGTGAAAAACGAAGATATGATACAAGCAGCTGTCAGCAAGGACGAGGACGATGATGATATCAAGCCTACTTCGGAGAGTGGTTACATGTATCCATCAAGCGAGCAGAGAGATTTCGTTACGGGTACGCGCAACAATGCAGAAACAATGTCGTTGTTTCAATGATACGTCTTCCTTATATCGAGACATTTTTACTGGTTCCGATGGGATACCAAGAGATCATCATTGAAGCAATGAAGTACTGCAATGCAAGACCCAGACTAATTCCTCGGATTAACGCAAGATAAGCTACTTCTCATCGCAAAGACGTATCACTTTCCAGCGTAGAATTCATTCGAACTGTACGTAACGTAATACTTATTTGACGCAATGCTCATCGAGGTCCAGTATTACCGCAAGATACAGATCAAGAGAGATCTACCAGAACGACTGCAAAACAAAGCGGGCCTCCATCCAAAATGACCCAGCGCTGTAAAGATCCCGTACATCCGAGCTATTCTGATCGCGAAAATCTTACCATGTGCTGTTACTCGGAAACCAATAGCTGATTGATGTTGCACTGAACTAACTGCTTTTACTGTATTAAAAAAAACGGCACAATTAGTACTAATCCAGTACGCTTTTCCAATTCTACATGGAGTTCAGTATGCCTTTTTTATTACACAAAACATGCATTGTTCCTCAATGGCAGAGCCACATGAATGCGATCGCATACACTGCTGCTATTGTGTATACGTAGATACGTGTATGTCTATGCTTTTTCGTGATGTGCGAGAATTTATTGCTCTGTTGTATCGTTTAACGGTACTGACAAGATCCATGTCAGTACATATCCAAGCCAAACCCGATGATTACAAACCTTGTGGAAGCCAATATCGTTGGCATACTCGCGGAAGCACTGACGGCAAATATCAAGGTTATACTTGCGGATCAAACCGGCGCGGTGAGCACAGACGCGGCTATATACACAGTAATAGAAAACACGGAATGGTCAACGCAACTGTGTTCTAGACGCCCATGCGGCTTCTCTCTTTGGTTCTCTCTAGTACAAACCAAGTACATACCACTGGCGAGAACCCTTGCCATATTGACGGGGACGGGAATTCCAGACGTTGGAGTGAGCCATAGTTTCAGTGAAAGCAAGAGAAAGGGGGGAAAGCTTTTTTGACAGTACGAAAACCAACAATCTGTCATTGAAAAAAAAATTTGCTACTTCATTACGTCATCAAGCTAGCAAAACGATTGCGTCTTGATTGGGTAGAAATTTTTTATCTGCAGATTTGGTTGTAACAGCTCCGCACACTTCAACGTTACTCTCTGGAAGTCTGCAAAGAATGATCAATGATTGCACGACGGGAACAAGTGGTAGTCAATAGCACGGAATACATTGCCGTTACAATAATATCATCAATCTATCGGAAGACTACTATAATGTAGATACTACTGCAGTTTTCTGAGATCATAGCGGATATCCCGATCTGGGCTTTGATAACGAGTATGGTGACCTCAAGTGGTAACGTATGATCCCTAAAAGTTCCAAGCCGACCTCATTACTCATCAAGAGATTTGATCGGGATGATGGATTGCAATGATGTAAATCGATTTTATCAGTTATTTCCAACATCCAGATCTTGTTCTATCTGATCTTCTCCAAGTGATTTGTATGTATATACCTTGACACAGCCATCTAGGTAACTATGCGTCAGTAACGTATAGCAAAGCCTGATAAAGACCTACCATCGCCACTTGAAAAAATTAATGGGCGATACGGATGGAAAATTACATCGCGGACCTCTATGTCTGTAAAAACTTGTTAGTTAAAGCAGATCTTCGCTATGAGCGTGTTACCATCGTGATCTTTTAATATCGCTGTTAACTGTCCTGTCAAAATATTGAAGACAAAGATCTGCCCATAGATTGTTGGCGCAAGAATATATCTTCCGTTTGATGTGATCTTGACGAGCCAAGAGTTGGCATGATAGCTATAATTGCTTTAGTCACCTCATCACCCATTCATTTGCCTTACTCTTCATGTTTGAAGCGCTTTACTTCTTCTAACTTGAACTGACCGCCATGTTGATCCGGATAGACGAGCTTGTGTAGCGTGCATGTGTTCGGTTTGGAAGCTTCCAACGATAAAATTAGGACCCACATAAATAAAAAAGATGAACACTTACAAACACCATCGCTGACATCACACATCTCCGCACCTCTGCTAATAAACCACGTGTACTGTTCCGTCTTCTTTTCGTCGACATCTTCGTCCATTTTATCTACATTTAATTCATCTTCTGCAGGTTTCTCAGTCTCTAGTGCGGGCTCATCTAACCATTTGATGAATTTGCCGCAGTCGCAGTAGGACGAGTATATGTCCTCAAATGTTTGTAATAACTACGCCGACGTGCATAAGCGCAAAGCTGGCGAGTCATAATGAAGCTCAACACTCACCTGTGATTCTTCGAAATCGTACAGTCGTAAATGCTCGTCACATGCAGCAAGGAAGTATTTGTTTCCTGTATTCGGCACAAAGGACACGGTAAACGCCATACACGTCACTCCATCATCCATCTTTGTTGCTTCCAACAGTTTGCTAAGTACTGTTTGAATAAAGGGCATCGATGAAAGAGTTACTTACATCCAATCGCTATCCATGTGCCATTTGATGATATATCCATCCTGACTCGTTGATATGAAGTACTTTTGACCGTTAAACGTCAATGCTTTGATGCAAAGAATTTCTTCTGTATGCCCCTCTAATTTTCCCACCACTTTAGACTCCTCAATATTGAAGATCTACACTTGTGTTCAGTTTATGCTACATAACTACTGCACTTACCTTTATAGGACATGGCAAGATATGGTTGTCATCGTCCTGTGCTGACCATCGATGTCTGTCTTTAAGCTTGCCACCCGTGACCATAAGCTCTTGTGTTTCTGATGCAAATTTTCCACAGTAAAACTCATCGATATGAGTTTCTTCTGTGTCTCGTAATTTCCGTACAAGTTTGAAATCGTCTTCAATGTCCCATATTTTTATCGCACCAATATTTGAAAACGTTGCAAGAAGCGTACCGTCAGGTGACAGTGTCATACTTGTAATGGCCGCTACATGACATAACATGTTCGCTCATTTCTTTCGACGTTCTTGCTTTCTTCTTACCTTGATCGCTAATGTTGCAAGGGACAATCTCCAACTGGTTCTCTTCATTGATTCTGTCAACCATATGATACTCTGAATCAGCATGGTATGTCCAATAGTCATCAGGATTCTCAGAGGCCAGCTTGCTGACGTGTACTGGATCGTATGCAACCTTCTTTGGCTGGGCAAGAGGATCAGCTCGTTGCAAAGAAGTCAGCCTTCTTTACCTTTTTGCCCTTGTCCACTTTTGTCTGTGTTGATTTCGCGCTTGCTTTTTTAACCGACGATTTACGTCGAGATTTTTTCTTTTCTGAACCGCTATTATCAGCGTCAACGTCCATGTCATCTGTGCTCTTGGTTTTCCTGGCACGCGATCGTGTCGTCGTGGCGCGTCGCGTCGTAGCCTTGGTTTTACGTTTCGTAGCAGCTTTACGCTGTGTTACAGTGTCGGCTTCGTCTAACAAATCGTCTGTGTCAACGTCGTCGATTTCGTCATAGTCTGCCACTTCGTATGAAGCAGGTCGTCGTCTGCGAGTTGCCACTTCAGGCACGGCATCGTTAGTTGGGATTTCCGTTTTCACATTTTCTGCCGTAAGTTCTTGAGAATCTCCGTCAACAATAATATCTTGTTCGCTTTGATCGGACATGGTAGTATGGGTGAGCAAGCTCGAAAATGAAAAAGAAGTTATGAACGCGGTGGACAAGAAAAAAAAAAGCGCCGGTTTTTTGGTGTAAGAAAGTTGCTTTGTGACTGTCAATCTCAAGCAGTTGTCCACTTTTCGCGTTTTTTCAAGCAGCACCTCATTCGACGAACAACCACTAAGGCGGTCAAATCAGTCCATTCTATGTTTTGCTTTTCGTTTGAAAAGCGTATGCATTAATAAAATGACATACATCAGGTGACAATGCTGTACGATAGTTCAACATAATTGAAAGACGAGCAGACCTCTTGTGGGCAGAAACATGCGAAAAGCATCTACGCTACGTACTGCAGTTCAATGTAGACAATCTCTAGGTTGTTTTGGCGGATAATGTGATTGGAAATACTGGATTTGGAATCAACGTTTGCGTGAGCTATATGTCCTTTTACGTTCAAGTTGAATAAGTTTAGCGCTGGAAATTGATGCGTCTTTGCGGCGAGAAGTAGTTTACTTTGCGTCAATCCTACGAATAGTTCGTGTGTGAGTAACTTCGTTTTTGCATTAAGGTGCTTCAGTGATCGTTTTCCGATATCCCGTCGGAAAGCAGTAAAAATGTCTTACGATAAGGAAATGTCTCATTGGAACAAAACATCGTTTTTTGCATTGAGGTACTTCAGTGATGGATTCCCAGCATTCCATCGCAAAGCAGTAAAAATGTTTCAAGATAAGCACAGGTTCCACTCAAAATAATCCATCCTTAAACAAACGTACGAATTTCCTTTTTTTCTTTGGCTCTGTTCTCTTTAACATCCCCGGTAAGGATGTCAATTTATATACATACACAATTATTCATGATTTTTTGTCTATCGATAGCCTGCATGACCGCTGTCCCGAACCGTCCTGGCTGTGGCGTAGCTCCCTGTTCACCACCAGGTAAGCAAGTATTATCGCACACTGCCTTATCCAACTTCGACAACAGAACCTTCCCAGACGTTTGCATCGCTTCAAGTCCTCTGCACGGCGTACTCTCTTAACACTGGCCGTCGTCGCCAGGTACCCTTCATGCTGGCCCCACCGGACTCAGATGCGGGCTTGGCCCAGGCTCCTGGCCTGGTTACCTTCGGGGTAAGTAAAAAGGCAATCAAATCAACTTCCATTTACCAACCGTGAATAATTTTTTATGCTGCTCCAATAAATTATGCGCCCATCTGGAAACCAAGTTGATGTAAGCACAGTATTATTTTGTCGCCAATTTGTGAACTAATGACCGCATATTCAATTATTTCCTTAGTGCAAACTTGGTTCTTCATGGACGCATAGTTTATTTAGAGTAGCGTAAAAAGTTGTTCAATAAACAGTAAACGTTTTCTCTCCGGCATCATATTGGTGACTTGGTGACAGCCAGAGGATCCTCTGCTCTATTTGGAGGCACGATTCATCAGCATTTTCAAAAATAAGACTTCCTGCATACGCATCATCTCTAAACTCGTGCGGTTACTTCGAATTTCTATACGCAATCCGTAGTGTATATATCTGTAAAGGCAAAGACACGGGCTTGCATGAGACGCAAACATTTAATTAAGGCTGGTGGTTCCTCTAACGATTCACTACCTTTTTTTTGTCCATAAACTTTCTTTGAGCCTTTCAAAATCTCATGTGTGATCTGATCACTCTGTTCTGCAGTTTTTTTCCTAATTGTCCGAATGCTTGGTTACTAATGTAAACGAGTTGAGAGTGATCCGGGAACAGCCTTTTTGCCGTGATCATCGCTTGCGCGTAGTTTCACTCTATACCTAGGCCGTCCAGGTCAGATTTGCTCGTGCACACATCAAAAATTATTTATTACAAAATTACGAAGATAGAAGTCGACAGGGACGCAGAACAGTGGATATCCTTTAAGGACATTGAAAAAAACGACCTACGTATTTCCTCTTTCAGCGGTTTTTGTGCTCTAAAAGCGATTGCGCTTCTGTTTAAGCTACGCAGACGAGATGAAAAAGGCAAAGACAAATTCGCATTCAGAAATAAATAAATGATATACTATTTTAGTGTAATCAGAGGGGCTGCTTGTTTTAGGGTAGGGTACATGCAAGCGTCAGCATAAACCAAAGCCTCTATCAAGTGTGAAGTGGAGAGCGCGGACTGTTCCGACCAGACCACGGCGGAGACACAAATCGTTTGCCTCCAGGGCAAAATTCACATTCAGCCAATGATGATGTTCAAGCACATATCTGACGTTACACAACATGTTCCTTGTTGCTACGCATGATCATCTGGTGTCCAGTGTCAAGACTCTCAGACAGAACGGGAAAAACAAGGCATAATTATAACGAGAGTCGCACTCTGTATGGTTCACTGATATCTTGATACTACTGTTGTTGTATATTACTTGTACATTGTTGGAACGAGGAACGAGGCAGTTTTCTCCTGATGAATGAACGACCTTGAACGTTGCCGTCATAACAGACGACGTCGTTTTTGTCATGGTTACTCATGATGTCTTCTCGCAAGTTACCTGCAAAGAAGTCGATCCATTTTTTTTTTACCCCAGATTGAATCCAACCAATAATACGCATGGTTTGCCCACGGGCCTCCTTAGATACAGCTTCTAAACTGACGAGCAAACAGTGGAGGCCTTTGACCAACTTTCTTTATACGTTAGGGCACAATTAAAAATCCGATAGGATGACGTTTTTCCGCGATCCAAGTTTTTTTGCTTCTCCTTTCCTCCTTCTCGCCATGACATACCATGAGTCGGCCAATGACGGTTGCAAGGCACTCTACGTGGGTCATTTAGATCCCAGAGTTGCAGACTACATGCTCAGCAAGATTTTCTCAGCGTTTGGCTACGTTAAAAGCGTCAAAGTCATACCCGACAAAAAAGTAGGTGACCGCCCAGACTTTATATGTCGACAATTATTTTTTGGGCTCAACGACAAGGCACCCACATACACACATACATACACAGTTTTCCCACGGTAGCACAAATTATGGCTTTATCGAATTCGGCGACCATCGAACAGCTGAACACGCACTGCAAACGATGAATGGCAGACGAATTTTTAGTAGTGTAAGTTAAACAAAACCCCATTTCTTTTTCTTTTTCTTAATTCGACTCCTGCTTTCTACGCCAAAAGGAGATCAAAGTCAATTGGGCAGCACAGGGATCTACTCAGAAGGATGATACCTCCACCCATTTCCACATCTTTGTGGGGGATTTGAGTCCCGAAGTGAACGATGACGTTTTAAGCAAGGCTTTTGGCATATTTAATAGCATGTCGTAAGTTGTTTATTTTTTTTTTTTTCACATCGGCAAAGAATTTTTTTTGTTTTGGTCTTTTCTCAGTGGAGGGAAAAAAAAAACTAGGGATGCAAGGGTCATGTGGGACATGACAACCGGAAAGTCGCGCGGGTTTGGATTTGTAGCCTTTCGAGAAAAGGAACATGCCGAGCAAGCCATTGCAACCATGAATGGTGAACGGCTTGGATCCCGGGCAATTCGTGTGAACTGGGCCAATCAAAAAACAAATGCACATAACGACAATGGTACGTGGTGATAAAAAAAGAATATTAGTTTGTACTTTCCCCCCCTTAAAAGGCACTCATCACCAATTGATAAAAACGAAAATGTAAAGCATCACAGCATCTGACGTACCAGCAAGTCTTGGCGCAAACACCGGCACATAATAGCACAGTCTACGTCGGGAATTTGGCACAGGGCACGCAGCGTGAGTCATTTCACTTTTTTTTTTCTTTCTTTGAATGGGCTAAAAATGATATGAAGAGCATGAGCTGTTGCAACATTTTAAACCTTATGGATTTGTGACACAGATCAGGATCCAATCTGACAGAGGTTTCGCATTTGTCAAGTAAGTTACCGTGGTAAATAGCGAAGCCATATAATCATCCTGCCTGATTTTAGGATGGACTCCCACATGAATGCCGCTGCTGCAATTGTAGCTTTGCAAGGGATCCTTTTAAACGGGCGACCTATCAAGGTTTGATTGCAAAAACGATCGAAAGATGAATGTTATAACTGTTCTATTTTGGTAGTTGTCTTGGGGACGTGACAGATCTCAAGAAAATCATCGGCAACCTTCTCCTCAACCATTTTATCAGCAACCGTGGCTCCCAAGTTACAACAACTCAGTTGCTGCAGATGCAATGACGACAACACAAGTTTGGGACCCGTACTATGCTCAGTACTACAACAACAGTATGGCACAGCCCACCCCTTATAACTGATAAAAAAAAAACAAGATTCACGCCTTTTTTTTTTCTCCTTGGTAAAGATTTCGTTTGCCCATTTTTTTCTTAATCATCAATCGGTTTTTGAGTTAAAAAAGCATAAAGACCAATGAATGCTTTGGATGTGACTACATACTTTGCTGCTTGGTCCATGCGACGTGCGTATTCTTCGTCGCTTATTTTTAAGTCATGTTTCACCCAGGGCGCTAAACCGTCTAAAAGTCCCCGAAAAATGTGGAGATAGGCTTCACCAATGGGACCACCCCAACCAATGGGAATTTCACGATACTCGCTTTGAAGGATGCGCATTCCAGCATCACCTAACCACATGTCGAGTTTGGCACCCGCAGTAGGATCCAGCCGCCTGGAGGTACAAAAGGATTCGACCTGATCAATCAATTGACCAAACGGTTCTTTTAAGGATTCCTCTGTCGCTATAGTTATCCATGAATAAAAAAAAAGTTCCACGGGTCTTTTCTTTTGTATAGCTTGACTTACGCCTTTGGTTTGTGCTACTTCCGGCTGCATCCGTTGTAACCTAAAATAAAGTTCATTGTTCTTATGGGCTGTGAAAATGAAGAGATAGCACTTACTCTGATATCCAGGTCAATACATTGAAAAATGCCTCCATCTTTCAAGACTCTTCGAATTTCGGATAGTACACGGGGCCATTCATCCGTTCTAAATGCAAGAACCACAAATCTAAAATGCAATTCAAGCAAATCCCATTTTCCTATAGTTTCATTTGCTTACCGCATTTGAACAAAATCTTTTAAATTTAAAGTTAGATATCAGCGATTAAAACAGCCTGCCCACCACCCCCAAAGCAAATTCCCTTCTTTTTTCTTTTTTCTTTTTTTTTTTTTACCAAATGATTTATCCGGATATGGTAAACCATGCAGTACATTGGCTTTCGTAAATTCGAGATTCACCGGTCGGATGATTTGAGGCCAAAGACTACACATGTCGACACCGGAAAAATGACAGTCGGGGTATTCAAGACTTGTTTCACATAACCATGTCGCAGGTCCACAGCATACATCCAGAACAGATAGTCCTCCTGCTTGGAAATCAAGATTTTTCAGCCCTTCAGCCATAATGTTGCTAAACCAACCACAGGTAAATAACACAACCAAGACAGAAGGAAAAGATATATATGTAACATGTGAAAAGAAGAAAGAGAAAAGGTAAGGTTTACCATCCCAACAATTCTTTGGTAATAAAATGTTCTTCATGCAGTCGATCAATTTCTTGGTCGTCCTTTGGTAGTAAATAAGCACTGTCTTCTTCATTGTGATATTCTCTTCCGTCCACACGATGGGACTGTTTGGCTGCGGGATGCAATTTCTCCACAGTTGTCTGTGCTTTCATTTTGCGTTTGGAGGATGCGTTGCCCATGATGGATAGATTAGAGGTGTTATGTGTTGTTGTTGTGTTGAGCGTTTGTGTGAAACTAGAATAAAAGAAGGACGGGAAGAAGAAACAAAAATAAATAAAGTTGGGCTGTGAGGAGTTTCCTTTTTCTTATTCGTGTAGCCTCATCAAGAATCAAGCATTACATGTCTATCAAAAATATTTCTCTCCTTCCTATGGGGCTGCCTCCTCGTTACCCACAGACTTATCATTCATGTATTAAAAGAACAAGAAAAAAAAGGAGAGGGGTTTAAGACCCGCCTTAAGGAAATAACACCAGCTGCTATGAAATAACCCTTTAGGAAAAGGGAATGAAGAGAGAGCGTGTGTGAGAGTGTGAGAGAGAGAGAGAGTGTGTGTGTGCGTGTGTGTGTGAAGAAGGAGGAAGAGAAAGAGAAAGAGAGAGAAAGAGCGTGCGTAATAAAACACTTCATTGTCTCCTTATGATTTGTACTGGGGGGAGAGGCACTTGTCTTAAGTACCTCGTGATAACGCAAAATAAACCACTTCTCACCGCAAAGACGTATCACTTTCTAGCGCTAACCATACTACGGCTTGAGCGTAAAAGGACATCGAGTTGACGAAAACATTTATTCCAAATCCAGTATTTCCAAAATAGATATCCATACCAACTATATTATTGTTCGCTATGATTTGACCACATGTGTTTTTGAGTAAAAGGAATATTCTGTAGCTCAGGCATAACACAAAGAGCATAGAGTGCCAAACCCTGGAGAGCACTGTAAGTAAGAGCAACTTCAGGTAAAGTCGTTCGATCCCAAATGCTACATCCAAATCTCTTGGCAGAAGTTCCTTCGAACGCTTTCTTCGCTTCTTGATATCGATCTATGTGTGGCCAATGTTTCAAGTACTTTTCAATGACTGCTCCAAATGTAAATGAAGTCGGTGATTGCGTAGGGTTCGCCAGATCCAGAATCCGGTACGACAGTTCGTAAACCGGACCTAATTTGTATCCAATCTTTTCTTCTAGCTCTTTTGAAACCACTTCTATACACCAACATATGCGGCGCACATCAGGAGAAGTCAATAGATATCGCAGCGTTGTCATCTCACTCGTCTTTCCCGTAAATGCTTGATCCAATTGAACGGTGTAGGAATCACCCGTTGCCAGATAGAGCTGCAAAGCCTTGACAGCAATCATTTTTTCATCCTGAGGACCACGAATTGTATGCATGTGATACGTGATGAAAACCTCAAGCGGTTCCGGTGACATTGACTTGGCGATAATTTTGTCTTGCTGTTCCGGCTTACTGATAAGATGCAAATGGAGTGACGTATTGTCGCTCAGATAAATAGCATCTTTGTAGGTATCATCGTCTCGTCCAGGTATTAAAGAGCTTTCTCCCCCGCTGGCAACAGACGCCTTGTCATTTGAATCTGACATATCGTCTTCGGCATCCGAACTCGAGCCCCAATCGTCGTCGTCAAATGCGTTATGACATTTCGGTCCCCTGAATTTTTGCTTCGTTCGCTGTGGCACGCCTCTAAGTGGTATCTGCATCGTATTAGGTCTGACATCCTGCTTGTCCCAGCTATCGTTCTCCGTTGTCCAGTGGCCAGTCATAACTGTTGTTTGGAATTTAACAGGTGGTTCTGCACTTTTCCGATTTTGTTTTTCTTGCTCGGCTGGTTTCTCCAGTTCGCTGAGTTCGACATCGATACGCTTACCCCATTTTTGCTGTGAATTACTGACGAATTTGTTCCAGCGATCGTCATCCATTTCTCCATTAGCGCCTTCATGCCACACAAATGACCCGGACGTTTGGTCTCCGTATGCCCTCGTAAAGCTACCTCTCGCTGGCTTAGCTTCATCTACATATTTGGGAGAACCTTTTGGAATAGAAGGTGATGATCTAAGCGGCTTCGCTGGATCTATTGGTTTGGAGCTGCTTCCTACAGATGGAAGCGGCGAACCTTTTGGAAGGATATTCTTTTTTGCAACGGGTGATGTATGTGATTGACCCCGTTCTGCAACTTTTGGTGAGTTGCTGAGGCTTTTCGATGTCTTCGAGGCCGCGACGCTCCATGTCACCCATTGTTCAGCAGCATGTTCATTTCGATCACCCCAGCCACCCGTGCTTGGTTTGTTCATCGTAACAGTATTGTTGTTGTGTTCTTCATGAATATCCTCGGCAAATGTTGGTATAACCGCGGATGTCTCTGCCAAGTCGCGAAAGGTTGCATCTCTCGTAGATAAGTCTTCTTCCGCATCTTCGGTACTGCTTCTACCGCCTTGCGTCGATTGTTCTTGCGACATGTCATTGAGTGAACTCTTGGAGCCTGAGCTGCTTGCCCGGTTCTGCTCTTCCTTTACTTGTACATCTACAAGCGAGCGACGAATTGCTTCTTGTAGTTCATCATCCATCTCTTCGTCCACGACTGTTTCACTCTTCGCGGGGCTCTTTCCTTTGTCTTGTTGTGATATTGGTACCGGTTGATCAACAAGTCGTACCATCGTTTGTTTCTGTGTTTGCTTAAATCCTTGCGCACGGTCCCTCTGCCAACGATCGAGTGCTTTTGGACCAGACTCCGAAATAATAGTATGCGGCCAATAAAATCGTTGTTCGTTTGGATAATCTTTCAATTTTTCATATAACTCCACAAGGCTCACGACGTCAAAGACGGCATATACTAAAGCTTCTTTAGGTAATGGCCTTCTGAGCCAAACACAATCTCCACCAGTAAAATGGAAAGTGTTTCCAAGCTGCTTTGCCTTCTCAAACTCGTCGTATCCTTCCCACGTCTTGGCAAACTTTGCCATAGCCGATCCCAGATTCATCTGCTCTACCGCGATAGACTTGACCTTTGCTTGAAGATCCAGGACAGCAGCCATTTGTACTTGCAATGCCATTTCGATGGCCTGCGCGTCTGCACGGAAAGCCCACCCAATAAGATTTAAATCATCGCGTTGAAGTATGTCTTGTAGCTTGCTGTTGCAAACATCTAGACCAATATCTTCGACCAGTATAGCATAACCGCACGTTTTGGACACAGCTATTTGTAATACTTTAAGTTCCGGAAGGTTCTTCTTCGTTCCTAAAAATTCGCAATCAAGAGCAATACATTCGCTTGACAGAATCTCTGGTATGATTCTGTCCAGTTGTTCTGCGGTTGAAATTACTTGCGCTCTTATTACGTCGTTGTTGTTTATACGAATGTGTATGGTTGAAGCATTCTCCACGGTCCAATTGGTGGAGGGGTCAAAGGTGAGCGGTGCTGCGGCCTTTTTCCGTTGTTTCCTTGATGTCAGTTCTGCCGCCGTCTGGGCAGTCAATTCTTTCATTGCCCTAAAGTCTCGACCTTTTCCAACGAGCTGACGAAGAGGAGTCAACACGGCGTCGACAAGGTGGTATTGCTTGTTCGAGAATGGTTCAAGTAAGCATAGGGATAGCTCACACGCAGCTATTGTGTTCTTCCAGTAGTCATCGACAGATAACTCCAAGTCTATGGCTGCAGGTCCAGATTGGGTCATTATGATTAGATTAGTGGAAATAGTGCATAAACTGGTTGTCTTCGGTGGTGAAAAAGCGATATCGAACGTGACGTTTTGAAATCCAGAGGACTGTTGTCACTCGCGCTCACTTTTTCCACCTCCCATCATGAATGAAACAAGAACACCAGATAAATAAATAAGCATTCTTTTTTCTTGTCGTTCTTTGTTCTTCTTTCATGAGTACAACGAAAAAAAATTAATATGTAGACGCATGCACTTGTCACTGGGACGACTGGTGAGATAAAAGCCGGACGTGCAATAATGTTAAGCATTTATCCCATTCATTACATGCCCTATTTGGTAGAGCGTTCTGAACTGTCAAAATGATAAATGCTTGTGTATCATTCATTACATTTAGGAACGCTCATGCGCATGAGCCACGGACCTTGCGCGGATAACAGCAGCCAACTCTCCCATGATTAATGCAATGATTTACAGATTATTTTGCTGTAGCTGTTTAAACTTCGATAGTTAACCCTTTAGAGTATGTACAAAGAAAGTTATTCTACCACAATGTCTCCACCACGCTACCAGTAAAGGAGAAAAAAATACCCTTTAGGGGTTACGGGAAAAGGATTGTGTATTCTCATGCCAAGCTTTCATGATACACTTTATACGATTAGCCTGACGTCGGAAGCATATATCAGCCCTGCGTCACATTGCTCTTCTGATTGTGTTGCATGGATCTGGTCTTCTCACAAGTATATCGAAGACATCAACTATTTCTCAATCACTGTTCCTTTGAAAGTGCGCGCAAATCATATAATCATGAGGTGTCACAACGTTAGAACAGTTCATGAGTCTTTTTTCTTTGTCCGATAGCTTGATTTGTTCTGTCAGAAAACAATTCCGACAATAGGAGGATATCCATTTCGGGCGTGAATGAAATAGGACTCCTTATCCATTGCCATGGAAGAGGCATGGTGATGATGATGGGTGGGTGGGAAGCACGGGATGATCGGAAGGACAGTTTCATTTGAACATACAAGACTGATTTGCCTGCATGATAACGGGTTTAACAAGAATCGTGGTATCGGCGCAGGATGAATGATAATGCTTGCTGACTGATGGACTTTTATGAGTTTTCAACTCAGGGGTTGGGTTTCCGGTAACTACAGCGGGAGATTATTTTACCTCCGAGATTCTTTTTTATCAGAATTCTTGTTCCGAAAAACTTGTGTCAGCATTTTCTCATAATGGACCAGCTCCACTCTTTTCTTCTTTTACTCCGTTCTCTTTCGTTTTGTATATCTTTTTTCTTTCGATGGCCGCCTTTTCTAAAGAAACGTTACCACCCTTTGGTCATGCCGTAGCTGGTTCTGCTGGTGCGATGTTCGCCTTGGCACTGGTATATCCATTAGACATGTAAAAGAGAAAAAAGATCAATCCTTCGCTCTCCGAAAAAGAAAATCTAAACTTACCGTTTCCCCGCACTACAGCATCAAAACTCGAATTCAGGTCCAAGCAAAACACGAACAGTTGGACGATAAACAACAAGAACATTACGAATCCGCACTGGATGGTATCTCACAGATCCTGCGTAAGGAAGGATTGGCCGGATTGTATGCTGGTCTTGGTAGTTCACTACTGGGCACAGCATGGACAAACTTTACCTATTTTTACTGTTACTCCTTTCTTCGAGATACCTATAACAAACGCTACAATCCACGAGGAGGTACGCTTTCGACGGCAATGGAACTGTTGTTGGGAGCAGCTGCAGGCGCCTTGACAACCTTGGTAACGACGCCAGTATCCGTGGTCACAACACGACAACAGACATTGCCGAAAGAAGAACGGCAAAACTTAGTGAAGACATGCACAACCATTCTTGAACAGGAGGGTATCCAAGGATTGTGGAAGGGAATTAAGCCCTCGTTGATCCTATGTGTCAATCCAGCCATCACCTACGGCAGCTTTGAAAAAATCAAACAAATTGTTCTGAGACTCCTGCAATCATCGTTGACACCCGCAGTTGCCTTTTGGGTGGGTGCACTGAGCAAGACGTTGGCAACAGTCATCACCTATCCTTACATCATGGCCAAAGTACGCCTGCAATGGCGACCATCCAAGGAGATGCAGGATAAGGTGGTGGCATACAAAGGATCCATAGATGTGCTTACTCGGGTACTGAAGACGGATGGATTTTTCGGATGGTACAAGGTAAGAAGTTCACGTGAAAAAGAAAATCCCCACACGCTCACGAATATGATAGGGTATGAGTACTCAGATCACAAAAGCCGTTATCACACAAGCACTCCTTTTCATGATGAAAGATATCTTCACTAATTACACCATCCTGGCCTACGCTTTGCTGTATAAAGCAAAAACATCATAGAACCTTTCTTGATCTTAGATTGGCTTATCCGATAGAAAATAAACAACGTTCCAGATTATTTAGGGACACTTTTGATCACTAGTTCCCAAGCAGATAAGTTTCACATGTCTCTTTTTCTTTCTTTTCTTCTTCTTCCTTTCTCTCTCTTTTTCTTTTTCTTTCTTTTTTTTTTTTTTTACCTCTTTCGATGTGATCCAGTCCCTTTTTGAGCTCATCCAATGGAGGGCCGAAGCTGAGTCGCACAAAATGGTGACAGGGCGATTCAAACAATTCACGCCGATGTGCAGGCTAAAGGCGAACGTTTTAGTACCTTTATACCATTTAATTAGGATATACTTGCGTTGACATCAAAAAAGATTCCAGGCACCACGATCCTTTGCAGACAATGAGTTCCTAATAAATCTAACCAAAAGAAAAAAAGGACGTACACTTTTTCCTGCAAGCATCTCTCAAAGAATTCGAGACCAATATTGATTGGATAGGGAAGGGAGCTTAGGTCCAGCCAAATATAGAATGTGGCCATCGGCTGCACTTTGACTTTCAGTCCCATGTCTTCCAATCGTTTTAGAACAAAATCACGCTTGGCACGAAAATGGCGCTGAAGATATTTGACTTCGTTACGATAGAGTGTTACGTCTAGCAGAGGGATCGCGGCTAGCTGGAGAGGATGATTGGCACCACCTTCAAGGGGAAACTGTTAACATGGTGCATCCTTGAACAGATCATCGTCACCTTCCAGAAAAGACCCACACGATTTCATTGAGCTGACGACGGATTTAGGTGCGATAATCCAACAAATACGCCATCCTGGTAACTAATTTCCGAAATGATGAGTCTCCTTGTTGCTTCGTTCATCCAGTACCCTAAAGTTTTTTGTTAAGCCGTCAATGACGATGACAGGATCCTTGTCCACATCTAAAAAGGAAAATCAGTGGTACCCTCCTTAGTCACACAGTTGTCCTACCCTCGATATAGGGTGTAATGCTAATCGTTCTGCCATCCTCGGATGGGTCATGCGAATAAATATACGCCGAATAAAATTCATCCATGACGAGCGTCGTATGCCGTTCACGCGCTATTTCGAGTAATTCTCCTAGTTCGTCACCTTCCACCACTTGGCCTGTTGGGTTGCGTGGATTACTACCAACAATGACACCAATGCCGCGGCCAGAAATCTCTTTACGGATCATCTCTGGGGCAATATGATACCGAGTCTCTTCGTCTAGAGTCGTTGGAATAGGAACAAACCGTTTAAAAACAGACAGCATTTGCTCATAAGCAGTATACTACAGCAGAGTGGTTTGACATCATCTTCACGGCTGTATCTGTACCTCAGGTAAAAAGTACCCCACATTGACATCACCAATGGCAGATGCCACACGCGTCAAACCTGCTCTCCCCCCAGGTACAATGCACACCTATTTGAATACATTAGAATTTCTTTCCCCCTCTATCTACTTACATTTTCGAAAGTATACTTGGATTTTTTGCCCTGTCGATACAACTCATTGTACAAATTTGCTACTGCTTCACGAAGTTTCTTAATGCCGTGAGTTGGTGCATATTCCAGCGCTGACTCAGGCATATCTATATGCGTAGGTTTTTCGACACAACCCTCGATATGACCAACTATCAAATTATTCAGCAAAGTACAACACTCCCTTCCTATTTACCTTCTGGGGCTCCCTGCCCGAAGTTCGCTAATGTAAAGTGGTGGGGAAAAAGGAACGCGATTTGTTCTTGTGCTTACCCCACATCGGATCTCCAGGGGAATAACCCGTCTCCGCCGCACGATCCATGACATAAATAACGCCTGCATGATTTGTATGAGCATCATAACGGGAAAGATGCTAAGATAACCAACCAGTTGATCCTGGATGCTCAATACCATAGAGTCTTGACTCGTCTCGAGCTACGTAACCTCTGTTTTCATTGCCAGGATAACTGCGTAGCACTTGATGCGCTTTCGAATCTACCTCACTTGTACATGCGTTTGTATTCATACATACTTTTCTAAATTTGATACCTTCGAATCTGCTGTATGATTTTTTCTGCGATATCATGAAAGTGAAATCGCTGTCGTTTTTCCCTTGGAGTAGCCATAAATTGCAACTACAAGGTCGCCACTTCCTCTATGTATAAAAATGAGCAGTACCGTTGGAAACTGGGCGGCCCTTCTCTTCATTTGTCTGAAGAATTGGGATACAAACTATACTGAGCTTGCGTGCCTCTCTCTCCTTCCTTTTTCTTCCTGTTTCTATCAGGGATGAGCCTGAGGGGCCGAGCATATGTTGCACTCTGGGGGTTTGGGGTTTCTTCTGCAGAAACAAGTGAAAGTTAACCTCCAGTATATGATACAAATCTACAGTAGTCTACTCCATGAGGACCACATGGGAATTTTTTTCAGTTATATTCCTTGTTCCTTTTCAGTCTTTTTCAGGACATAGAAATATGCTATGTAGATATGTGGATCAAACAAAAATCGTAAAAGACGCAAGCAGCTGTTACCAGCCGTCAGTCCATGGCTTATTTCCTCTGGATGCACATTCATGCCTACGTCGAGGTTGCAACATTGACCGTTGGAAGCGTTGGCCTCATTGCAAGATACTTAAAATAATATAGCAACAGCCAATCTCAAATATCGGCGAATGCAATCGTATGAACGGAAACCAGAAAGCAGCTGGTCATAACCCTCTGGCAACATGTCATGCATGCTCTAGAATATACTAGAGGTTGAGTCGCTTCATCACATTGAGGAAATGAAGTACTTTGTCGTATTTGCGATTATGACTGAGTCCAATCATGATCCGGAAAACTTGAGCTTAGAAACCAGTGATTTGGGTTATCTCCAAGGACTACTTCTGTCATACAAGGAGCACGGCAGGTCTCGTGCATTTAAACAGGCGTATCACCCATATTTTCCCAATATGCACCTCTTGCACCCGTTTATGTGACATTTATATTAAGTTGCCAAAGGAGACAAAGTATGTTATGCGAATTTCCAGAGAGACTGATTGCAGGAAAGGAAGGATGTAGCAAATACCCGCAGAGGCAAACCATGTAAGCAAAAGAGGCACTGACCACCATAGAAAGCTAAGGAAAGGTCAGACTATCCCGTAGAAAAGAAAAGAAACAAATATCAGTAGCGAAGGGTGGTGTTTTATGGTCTGAATAGATCAATGAACAAAGAAATAACAGCAGTAATAAGAATATAAGAACGGAAACGGAGAAACTTCCCGTATCATCAGATCACAGTAAATTTCTCTTTTTATTGACGATCATTTATGCACATTTACGTGATATCCAGGGGAAGTAGTTAAAAAGATGGATCCTTCATCTGAGAAGTACGGCATGCCAATGACCATGTTATCTAACCACATAGATAAGATGATAGGAGAAAATACCACCAATCTGAACGACGAAAACCGTCATTGACTGCATACGGAAATGTGACATGCAACTAGAATCAAAGTCTGCCGCTCGTTATAGCTGCTGCAGTCATAAAGGAGCTGAAGCAGAAGTTAAGGCGAGAGCAGCGTCTTGTGATAAATAGGGACGGAACGCGTGTGTTGCAAGCCGTGTTGTACTGCACAGGTCTATTTGTGCGAAGCTTGGATACACAAGGTCCAGTGTTGTATAAAATAGAGTGGATTCCCAGATGCCAGCAGAAATACACGCTTTTAAACTCCTTGTAGACCGTGCATAAAACCCAAAAACTGATAAGCTTTGGAAACAAACTGTGGGGTTAACCCCCGCAAAAAGAAATTAGAAGACTGATGTCAGTCAAGAAAAAAGAATGGCTTCAGCACTAGATGAGATTGTACAAATTTGGCGAGCGGTACAGTATCTGAACCCTAGATCTCATCTGTGTCTCAAAAAAAAAGTCAGAAAACTGTAATACTGTGTTTGATTTTCTTTACCTGATCCAGAATTCACGATAACTCCTGTCATGGCGACAGGTCCCGATCCACTCAACCTTCATTTCATAAAAGGGTTATTATCGCAAAGGCAGAGGCAGTACTTACTCTTCGCAGAGCTTCCGTGGAAAGGTCGCGCACCTTCAAAATATGGGCGTAATATTAGGGTATACATGTCATACAGTTGGCGCCGGGAATGAATGGTCTTCCAGCCGAGAAATTGCTGGGGTCGAAAGGTGCTAACGTCCTTCTATCTACAGACAGGACATTGCTTGCGCATGCCAGACCTATTGCAAGAGCTGCTTGAAAGTCTCTATTTTGCGTAGCATGGCCTGATCGGTACGCTTGCAACTCGGATTGACACACTGAGAGGCACCGTTTACCCTCACTGTCTTCCACTCTCCCTTCTTTCTTCGCCGAGCTTTGGCCCTCTCCACTCTTCCC
>JNDT01001812.1:0-84159 GCA_000697055.1 Saksenaea vasiformis B4078 | reverse complement strand
ATCAAGAAGAGGAGCCCTAGCACCCATGGATCACAAGATTGCCAACGCACTGTATCGGAAAATAAAGCAACGTAGTCGCGGTCGTGAAAACAAGAATATTGATATCTGCACAAGAGTTGACGAGTACCAAACCTCGAAAGTATGTTGTTACTGTTCTAAGCGAGGCAGCGAGCAGCATGTCAGGTTTCTCCGGCGACCACCCATGGTACCAGTGCAAGATGAAGCTCGATTAGAAGATGGCCTTGAAAAGGTGATGAGAGTAGTCTGTTGTCAGAGTTGTAATCGAGCGTTCCACCGGGATGGCAATGCAGCGGACAACCAGGCGACTATCGCCCAATACATGTTGCAGTTTCAGCAACGTCCGCGTTGGTTCATCCGGCCGACAAGACATCAGGAAGAAGGAAGCGAAGAAGAAACCACAGTGACAGCCAGCGAAGTGCAGACCACGGTTGAACCACCCTGGTCTCAGCAAAGCATTTTTCAACAAGCACAGGAAGCAGAATCGTCACAAGAACCACTAAGACGATCAGCAAGGCTACAACAGAAAAGACAAAAAAGGATCCACGAGCCAAGTGGATAGGGCTTCCACGCCCGGTACTTGGTAAGCACTATTGAACCTCCTGGGCTGTTTCCTTTCATACTCACCAACCAAATTATTCACGCGTCTTGCATGAGCTTGTTGAGGGGCTGGGTATTGCGCTGTTGAAGGTCTAAACAGGTTCGTGGATGCGTCAATTCAAACAATTGCAACACGGCAGCTCACATCATCCATTAGAGTCAAGCTTAGTTTCTCAATTCCGCCAAGCAGATTTGCAAGATGCGACTTTATTTTTTGAAAAAACAGTACAGCTACGTCTTATAAATCGAGTGAACCAGGCGTAACGAGCATATGAAATGCGTTCCTCCGTATGAGGACCCGTGGCAGACATCAAGCCGACGCTTTTCGTAATCCAATAACTTTTGGCAGGAGAAACCAATCAATAGTTGTAATGTTCTAGACCACTAGCTTTTATCCCCAATTCAATTTAATGATGACTGGGCAATTAACTCGAGGCTCGTCAGCTATGAGACACAAGCCGTATCATTATATAAAACGAATAAGGATCGTGTGGACGTAAAGATAATGCTTCTTATGATGCAGATGCCGCTGGAAAAGTAGACATGAAATAAATCCATTGCTGTAGCTTAGATACGATCGCGTTCATTCTGTTAGTCTATAAAATAATATACAGCGCAACATGCTGGAAGTTTTCAAGCAACAATGTGGCTTATAACGTCGATCCCTTTTGCAGACCATGGCAGCTGGCAATGAGGATGTGGTGAATGAAGCCGATCTATTCACTCAGTTCTCCCCATCGCTTTACTTTGATGCGCCACTTATAGGCGAACTCTACGATGAAACAAAGTGTTGGCATACTATAGCGGAGCAGCCGGTGCCGACAGACCGGGATGCATTTTGGAAAACTATTGTGAGTGGTCAAGATCTCATGAGTGAAATCTGATGAATATTACGCAGAGACGGTGGACATTAGAGCCACAGTATGCTATTCCACCTATTGAAAAAGCCGAGATCACAGAGTGTTCTCAAAGCCAAGATGACCAGCCTTTTGAGACGATACAGCGTGTGCTGGTTCCGAAACGTAAATCGAAAGATGCTCTTTTTACCGAATCTGTACAGTATTCTGAGCGCAATGAAAACGAGGGTTTGTCTGTTTTTACAAACATATGACTTTTCTGATGCCGTCTTCCTTTTCCTGTTTCAGATTATTACGCTCGCGTTGTCTATCAACCAGCGACGTCAGAGACTTTGCTCCCATTCTACTATCCTAAAGTAAACTATATCTCAGAGTAGGCCGTAGTTAATTTCGCAATGAACTAGGTCCAAGCCTATAGTTTCGTATTTGTGGAACGCAACCGAGATAAAGGAGGGTAATAGGAACACGTGCGCCTTGTCATTTAGCACACTAACTTTATATCAGTGGAACCTTGCGATTGGAAATTGTGCCTTGTACTGGGTCGTATGTAGTGCCTGATACAAAAATGGTAAAATTGCGTTGTATTGAGCTTTCTGCAGCTAAGCCAGTTTCAATTTTAGCAATATGCGCTTAAAACGCTTTTACACAAGCTGTTCAAGTGGTGCATTCAAGCGCGGATAGGATACAAGAAAAAGGCCCACCATGATGTTCTTATTCCCAAGGACACCTATGTTGATATGTACCAGCACCTGAAGTCCACATATGCTAACAAGCTAATCAAGTAAGGCTAGTTCCAAGTAAACCCGTGTCTTAATTTACTTCTCAGCAACTGGACAGAAAAGACAGATCCAAAGAAATTTGTATTCGAGGACATTGCCATTGCCAGTTATTTGCTCTGCCTCTGGAAAGAAGAGGAAAAGACACTGAAACGGTAACGAATACTGCGGCGCTTTTGTGATACCAGCTCTCTGTTTTCCTTAGAAAACCATGCTTTGTGGATCTAGCGTGCGGCAATGGCTTATTAACCTATTTATTGACAAGTGAGGGCTACGAAGGCTATGGAGTAGATATGGCAGAGCGCAAGATCTGGTCGATGTTGAGCGAAGGAAAAAAGGATATGCTGCGAGGTATCGTTTATCTAATTGCATGTGCATATTTACCATCATGCACCACCTGTAGTTGAAACCCTGTATCCTGCACAGCTCTCTTACCCAGGAATTGATTGGCTAATAGGCAACCATGCTGATGAACTCGTGCCATGGTATTGTGTGAAAAAAGAATGAAGCGAACTAACTCACTCCCTAAATCTGCAGGATCCCGATCATTGCGTCCAAATCAGGAGATCAGTGCAAGTAAGTCTTGGATTGAACATCCGACTTTTTCTTAAGGAGAATAACATTGTTCAAAGTTTCCTGGTTATCCCTTGCTGTTTTTATGCTTTGGACGGTACGAGATCATTAGCGCTCCGGGGTGAAGAAGGCAAATATCGTGCGTATACGAATTATGTCAAAGACCTGGCAACATCATCCGGTTTTGCGTGTGAAGAGGATTATCTACGAATACCAAGCACAAAGAATATTGCGATTGTAGGTCGTCAGCGTCGTAACCAAGCCAACCCAGAAATTTGGCAAAAAATTGAGGCGGCTGGATTAGCATTTGTACCCCGTAAGACAGACCGAGAAAAGGATGTTCTAAGACGGGAATCCAAAAGGACAAAAATAGATAAGCAAAAAAAACCTAATTGAAAGTGACACGGTGGGACCACTCTTTGTGTTTTTTTTCTTTTTTCTTTCCTTTTTTTTTTCTTTTTTACTTTCTGGCCATGCGGCTTAACTTATGTACCTGGGTGCTTTGTGCACTACTTTTAATCCAAATTGTTTATGCTCAAACGACTCCTGATACTCCTGCTCCCGGGGGCGGAACTACTGGTGGCGGTGGCAGCGGCAGTGGCAGTGGCAGCGGCAGCGGCAGCGGCAGCGATACGCCCCAACCGCCCCAGACTACTTCTGTAAATCCAACGACACCTGCACCTCCACCAACCACTACTCAGCCAACTACTACCAACCCACCTCCACCGCCACCCCCGACAACCACGTCGGAAAGACCTACTACGACAACGGCTCCCACGACGACGAACCCTCCACCACCTCCGCCGCCGCCTCCCTCAACGACAACTACGCCTGAACCTCCAAGACCCACCACAACCCAGCCCACTACGACGGTGCCTTCCCCTTCAACAACCACCCAACCTTCGACACGGACCAACCCTTCAACCACAGGATCTCGTACTACTAGCGGTTCCTCTTCGTCTTCCTCTTCTTCTTCTAACACTAGCTCGTCGAGTGCAACCAATACTGGTGAGAGCACAAACACTCCAAGCGGCCAAGGAGGCTCGAATAGTGGTGAGATTGGACAGATAGTGGGCGGCGTCGTAGGCGGAGTTGGTAAGCTGTTTCCCTTCGTGTTTTATTCATTTGTTAACCTATTTGTTCCCGATAGTCGGAGTCGCCCTTATTGGCGGAGCTATCACCTTCCTCAATCGACGCGGTGGATGCACTCGTCGAAGCGAGAAGCGAGCAGCCGATTTCGAAGACTTTGGTCTGGCCGAAACTGATTTCCCACATCATCGATCACCGCCCATGGCCCCTGCAGGTTTAGCAGCAGCCGGAGCTGGAGGTGCATCCGCCGCTGCCGCCGCTGCAGGTACGGCCGGTGCCAAGAACAGTCCAACGTTACCTCGATTAAACGACCAAGGCAACTATTATGATCCAGCTGGACACCAATATATGCAGTCAACTTATCAGCCCCAGCTGGACATGAATACGGCAGAATATGGAGACTACTCACCACAACACCTCGGTCAAGGAGGTATGATGCCACCACAACAAGGGGGTTATTATTATCCTCAACAACATCACGATGGTGCTGGAGGTTATTATGACGAACAAGGTTACTATTATGACGGAAGCACAGCTGTCCCCAGTCCCGGTTTTGATCATGCACAACAAGCACAGCAGCAGCAACAGCAAGGCTATTCTCTTCCTCCCCCACCTCCTGGTGATTATTATAAACCAGATCAAGTGGAGGGCAAACCTCATGAGCGAATTTAATTTCCTTATATATTTTATATAGAACATTTTCTTTCTATTCTCCCTCTCCCTCTTCTTTTTTATTTGTATGTGCAGAAGGCAAATCTCATAAACAAGTTTACCGGTTTTATTCGGACATGACTGGAGTTGTTCTGTTCGAATAAAAATTAGGTATTGTAATATACGTATTTACCACTGCCTTTGAGTCGCACGCCATCGATGTAGTTGATATTATCCCTTCTATTTAAGCGTTACGAGAACGATGTGAAAGAGATCTTCGTAGGCATTTGAATCATTGTTAAACAGCGTGTCTTAGCGGTTGTTGCTAAGCATTAATACTGGAGCTTGAGGTTGCTCTACAATGCACATGAACAAACCTAGTGGTGAAGGTCTGAGTTAGATCCTCTATGACCTGTATTGCTCCATTTCTTTTATAGCGTCATTTAAGGGGTCCAGGCCTTCTTCCTGTCATTGATGCGTTGAAAATAACAACGGATGGAATTCTTTTGAAGGCGCCTAACGGCAATTGTTCTCATATCTGAGATTTGCTGCAGAATTGGAAATTCATTAACAAGGCCATCCGATCAAAACTGACGGCCGAGGTATTCATCAACCGTGGACATTGGGAACTTTTGTTTTGGGACTTGCATACGTGCTCCAGTCTTAGCAGCATCTCCCACTTATGCAAAGAGATCGTGATATAACTTATGCGCTGCTTACGTCCAGTATTCATGATCCTCTTTTCATACGTTGGAAATGCTCCTTAGTCTTCTTATAACTTGCCTTACGTAAGCTTTGCATTTGAAAATAGCCCACGTCCCTTGGCAGCCAATAGATCTCCAATAACTGTTCACCACAAATATGACACTTCTCAATGGGGCCAAGGTGCTGCGTCCCAGTTCGACGGCAATCAAATAGTTTGGACTTATTATCAAAAATCAGGTTTTGCCAAAGCATTTGAAATTATCGCCGAATGCAACGTTGGGGAGGCAGTCGTGACACAAGACCTTGGAGGAATGATGAAACACTTGGCGATGTTCGCATAGCATGTATGTTACCATTTAGCATGCGATGCCCCCATTAAAACTTGTTCGCTATCATCACTTGCATATACTTAAAGGAGAGGTGTGTTGTATACATAAAAGGGAAGTGCAGATGCGGCTGTGTAGATCCTGTCGAAGCAGACGAGGAAACTGGTTCGATATTCTACTTGGAAATCAACAAACAGTGAAACCATTCGTTGCTTTGCGGAGTGTGGAGGAACTACAGATCGTCAGTACAGTTGTCGTGGATATACACAGAAAGATATTCGCGGAGAGTAAAGGAAGTTAACATGAATCACGCGTCTATTCCTTTCTTATGACAGACTAAGACTGACAACGGTTCTCAAAAGCTCCTGTGACATGATTTCTCACAGTTTCGCACAAACACTGGATTTGGAATCCACGTTTGCGTCCAATAAATATTATGAGATGTTCAAGCCAAATAATTTTAGCACTGGAGAGGGATGCATCTTGGCGTGAAGAAGTGGTTCATTTGCGTTAATCCAAGAAATAGTTCGCGCCTGAATAACCTCAGTTTTGCATTAAAATGCTTCAGCGATGGCTTTTCGGTATTCTTCCGGAAGCAGTAAAAATGTCCCAAGGTAAGGCAAACGTTCCGTTGAAGCAAGAACATTATTTTTGCATTGAGGTTACTTCAGTGATCGATTTCCCAATATTCTGTCGGAAAGCAGTAAAAATGTCTCAAGGTTAGAAAAGATTTCATCCAAAAATGATCCGTATTTAAAGGCACGGATGAATCATCTATAAATTGTTTGGCTCTATTTTCCAAAAAGAGATCCCTGGTAAGGATGCCAGTTTATATACGCGCAGGATTACTCATGTTTTTATGTCTATTTTTTATTCTGCATGACCTCTGTCCCGAACCGTCTCGGTTGTGGTTTCGCCCATTGTTCACCACCAGGTAAGTAAATGTTGTCACGCGCAGCCTCACTCAACTCTCATTACAGAACCTCGCCAGACGTTGTATCACTTCAAGTCCTCTGCACGGCACTAACGTCCAACCTGGCGCGCAAGCGTCAGTATAATCTCCTCCGCCGCCCCCATCGCGCCAGATGCGGGGCAGGCTGTTGTCATTGGGCAGCTATGCCCTTCGTGGGTAAGTGGAGTGGCATCAAAGTATCTTTCATTTACTAACCGCGAATGAAACTTTATGCTGCTCAAATAAATTTTGCGTCCATCTGGGGACCAAGTCGATGTAAGTGGAACATTATTTTATCGCAAATTTATGTACTGATAATCACATATTTCATCCTTATTTAGCGCAAACCTGGCTCTTGATGGACACAAGATTTACATAGAATAGCATAAAGATGCATTTAATAAACAATATGCAACGAGATGCTATCCATTACAGTGGAAAATTCAGGACTGGTGATTATGTATAAGAACAGATGAACAAATAACAGTTTTGACCAAATGTCCTGCAACCTATATGGCACCGGTGGGAAAAGGACGAACGGCAACCTTTGCCAAAATCTAATGGGTCATCCTACAGCAGCAAGGGATACGGAGAACAATGGGAAAATGGAATACCTTCGGATCTATGCTCTTTGGCTCCGTTCTTCTCAAAAGCATTCCACTATGTGCCTGAATTGCCCCGTACATGTAGGTTTACTTACGTTTCCCGTCTATTGTTTAGATCCTAAGACCTCCGCCTCGAAACCATATTGCCTAAATGGATTCTTTTCTTCATTTGATAAACGAAAGTGTTCGTCTACATATCGAGACTTGACTGTCCCAAAACAGAACATTAGCCACCTCCTTAAGCCCCAGCCCTCAAGGAAGTGTCGTGTGACACTTACAAGATCTCGTGGTGAGACAAGACCAAAGTAACATCCGTGCACTAGCTGCTACGTATAGTTTGCATTGCTCGGACAAGCTGAGCGTTCGCTGGTGTAACGTTTATATAACATCATTTTACATAGCTGATGTCTTAATATTCAGTCACTAGCGCGAGCTTAGCAATCGATTCGCGCAATGTGCGCATGGGTTATCTATTATCATGATTTATTGATATCACAATAAAAATGGCACGGAGGGAGTCAGTTGTTGAGGGATTTTGCCAAGCACTTGTTGAATATGTCGATTGTACCAGTCTCGCTCTGTAATCGCCATATTCCATTGGCTTTTCAAGGACGCGTGACCAAATTTCTTTCGCCACATCCATAGAAAAGGCCATGCTAGGATCCAAAGACAAGACATAAAGAACAGTAGACGAATAAACCAATGATCAGCCATTCGCGAAATTCTGGAACTTGTCTTAACAGTAATTTTGTAATTTTTCATCACATAGGATATATGAATATGGTGACGATAGCCATATGCCTGGATAGCAGACGTTAATGCTAAAAGTAAAAAGACGAGTGTTCAGATTTGATTTGCGCAGCTATGTGATTACCTTGGGTCAGTTCAGCATAATTCCACTCGACGACTTTAGTCAGTTGAAGCTCCTTCAGTTGGTTGTTTTCGTGGATGTAATCATCACAAAGTTGACGTACGGATTTGACTTGGCCAGTTTTAGGATCGGGTAATACATAGACCCCTTGACATACTGGCAGCACGTCGTTCGAGCAATCGACTTGAAAGTCAAAGTCTTCAATCGTTCGTGTTATCGGTTCCCTCTCCTCCGTTAGATTGCCGTTATCATCGCGTGACGTTCGTGATCGCCAGTGTGTTTCTTCGTGGAACCCTAAGCAGAAGTTAGCTTTGTTTGGCTTATAATGGTTCTATTGTACCATAAAATCGCACACTCATCTTTGGTGGTGTGTTATGTTGATATAAAAACTGGGCTAACGCTTCGCCGTCATGATTGAGGTGGTCGTCCCGAGAAATAACACCATCTTCCTGTACTTTAAACGGTGCCCGATAAATTGAATAGGTGGGCGGAGGAGGACGTCCCCGATACTCGTCATCACTCAGCTGCAGCAAAGGCTCGCTCGGATCGTAATCACCTGTGTTTTCTGGAACGGTATCGAAACCAGAGATGATAACAGAGTCATCACGGACATATCCTGTTAAACCGGGGTTGTTCGCAGGAGGCGGAGGTGCACGGCCAGATGAATGAATGACATTTTCATATGGAGGTGGAGAAGTGATCTCTATGACAGATGGCGCAGATGGTGCCGATGTAGATGATTCAGAGGATGGAGGACAGGTATATTCATAGTAGTAATCGTGTAGTTTTTTAGACATATAAGAAAAAGACAGTAAAAATTATCGCCAAGCTTTTTTTGCCTTTTGTTTTTTCTTCTCGGCCTGCGCATTCTTATTCGGCATGGTTGCTACGGTCATAATAAGAGATACATTTTATAGAGTCATCCGCCCAAACACGTACCTTCTTTCACCAAGGGCGCTTTTTAGTGTTATTCTTTCTATCTTTGCTTGGCTAAGATAATCTTCTTCCAGTGCACACCAAGTCATACAATACCAACACCTGAAAGTTCGCCGTTCATAGATAAACGTTTGAACGGAAGTGTGTCCTAGCCTTTCCTAGCGATGGAAATGACGAAGAGTGAAGAAGCATTGTTATCGCGTACGGAACACTAGCTCTTATGGAAACGTAACAGGAAAACTACTAGCTCCTATAGAATCAAACATTAGATATCTTAAATGAGAAACCTTTCCACAGACGCTAACAAGGACACTTGGCAGGTCAACATCAATTGATGACTCTCTATAGGCCAACTATATTTTCGTAATCGATACGTATTTTACAGCGCAATTCTGTTTATGCTGTGAGGTACGAACCACGGAAAGTGTCGCCCATGCTCACACGGACAAAGCTTGGAGATAAACTCTGTGCTCGCTTGCAAAAACACGCCGTGTATGGTACAATATCTGGACCGCGACTGTAAACCTGCGTAAATATATAGAAGATTCTTCGTCCTATGGCCCAGGACAAAATGTAAGTCCTCTGATGCTCCGACCGCCAACATCACTGGATGACAATGAAAGACTTTGTTATCCTGCCACAAGGATGTTTTATTTGTATGGTTACAGATTAGGTATTCTCGTTAAATACAAATAAGTTACAAAATACATTAAGTTAATCTATTGTTTAGTAAGAAAATGAAGATCGTGCAGAATAAGTAGATGAAGATAGTGTGGACGCTGTGCTGCGCTCGTGGTGCCCACCCGTACCTGCATTATGATATATGTTGGTTATTTAGACAAACAGCTCTAATTTTTCTTACCTATGCTTTTGGCTCGTGCATAGTACTTGTTTGCTTCGATCATGTCAACTTGTCCGTTCAAACCGTATTCGTAATACTCGCCGAGACGGATGAGTGCATCGACATCATCCATATCTGCCGCCAGTTCCCAGTATGTCAAAGCTTTTGCCAGATCACGCTCGACACCATTGCCGTCTTCGTAACACTTGGCAACCTCCATGAAGGCCTCGCTGCTACCAGACTCCGCAATTTGTAGCAACATCTCAAATCCTTTGGTAGGAGCACAAGCTTTGTGACCCCAACCGTTTAAATGGTAAAGGGCCATCATCACCTTGGCAGAAGGCTGTGTAGTTGACGCCCGCTCGAACCAGTGGTAGGCCTCTTCTCGCAGGTCATCCGCTTTGTCGCCAGCAATACCGTCAGCCATTGTGTGTCTGAGTTTGCCGACAGCCAGCTCAGCCAAGGACCCACATCCCAACTGATAAGCTTTTTCATACCATTGCAAAGCCTGTTCATGATCAACCCCGAATTCGTCCAAGTAACCTTCTTCGAAGTAGGTGCCAACCATCAGCGCAGCCATAGCATCATCGAGCCGTGCTGCGTCAAAGTACAATGCGAACGCGCGTTTATAATTCTGTACGATGACGCAGACACTTTTGCTTGATCGCGACGAGAAACCATTGTGATAGCGATCGCCAAGCTCGCGCAGGGCAGGTGCGACCTTTAAACTTGCAGCAGCCTCGTAGTATTGAAGTGCTTTCTGATGCTCGTCTTGCCGCCAAAGTACGTTGCCAAGTTCATATTTGGCCATCGGATGGCCTTGATCGGCCGCCTTTGTAAGGTACCTGCGGGCCGCCACCAGATTTACTTCCAAACCAGCCAATCCACCCGCATGAGCAAGACCTAGCTGGAACTGGGCTTCACAGTGATGGTGCTTCTCTGCTGCACGGCGGTACCACTCTAAAGCTCCAGCTTCGTCGTTTTCTGCACGGCATAGAATACCAAGTCGCCACATCGCCTCGGCATGGTCATTTGCATAAATCGCTCGGCGGTAGCATTGTTTGGCCTTTGCTAGATCTTTGGATGTGGCTACGCCGATTTCGTAACACTGGCCTAGAAGAAAAGATGCCATCGACAGCGCCTTTGCGTCCGTTATCTTGTTTTCACCGCCGATTGCTTCCTGGAGTTCGTTGAATCCTTTCTTCTCATCTTTCAGTATCCCTCCTCGGCCTTGTAACCGATACGAAGCCAGCATCACTTGTGCCAGTGGGTGGATGGTTGCCTTTTTAAACCATGCAGCGGCTTCGTAATGTCTTCCCATGACATGAAAAGTGTCGCCTGCTCTGACCATGGCGGACACATGACCCTGCTGGGCTGCAAGAACGTAAAACCGCAAAGCTGTCACCACGTCTGGTTTTAACGTACATCCCATACCGCGCTCGTGTGCAATGCCTAACTGAACCAACGATTCGATATCGCCCAACTGAGCCGCTCGCTCCAGTAACTCCAATGTATCGCTGCTGTCCCAATTCAAATCGTATCGGTGCTCTCGCTCGATAAGGAGAGCATACTCGCGCATACAACCCGCGTGACCAGCAGAGATGCCTTGATCATACCATGTCTTGGATTCTTCATCGTCGTCTTCCGAGGCGGCAAGTAATCCAAGTTCGTACGATGCAGCGCCTTCCCCCTCATCGGCAGCCTGACGCATCCATGTTTTTGCTTCTTCAACATCACGTGCAACGCCTTTTCCATGCAACAACAAATAACCTTGGGTTACATGTTAGAAAATAGGTTGGCACATGTCTGTTTTACCTACCAAGATAATATCGCACTTGACGTGCTTGACGTCTTGTTTCAGGCGACTCATGGTTCATTTGATCAAGAATAGGCTGGAATTGTCGAAAGTACTGCAGCGCCTCCACATGCTTCGATTGTTCCACACACAGTCGGGCAAGACGGAAACGTGCCCGTTCCTGGACCCATACAACCTTGCCAGTTGTTTGTTGTTGGATGGCCGCTGTGTACCAAATCATGGCCTCATTCATATCCTGGACCGTTCCTTTGCCCTGTTCGCAACAAAAGCCTAAAAAAATTAGTACGGACTTGCTGTTGTTCTTTTCATCTTACCTAGCATTTCAAACGGTTCGATCGAAGCCTCTTTATTTACGTTCTGCTGGACCATTTCCCGGAGCCACAGATGCACCTCGTTATAATCGTTAAGCGATCCCTTGGTTTGAAACAGGATCAGACGCCCTTTTCCTAGCCGTGCATGCCATCCTATTTTAGTCGATAGACCATGCACTTGCACAATCTGATTGTATTTGTCTAGAGCTGCATCCCACATGGATTGCCGTTCGTACATTTCAGCCATCGCCAGACCAGCGCTGGATATATATGGTTAAATAAAATTTCTTCTCTCATGCAAGTCCTCTTACCCTGGGTGACCTAATTGTTCGGCTTTTGTCAGACACCCGAGGGCCTCTTGAAGGTTGGCAGTGACGGCCCAACCATGTTCATGATAGCGTGCGATGGCGCACCATGCCAGAGGATCATTTTTCTCCGCTGCCTTTTTCAAAAGCTGGAGTCCGGCTTGATAACGAGTGTTGTCTGTTGTCGTACCCAAACCCAATTCGTAAGCATTTGCTAGCTCACGTAGTCCAGCTGTATCGCCCTTGGAAGCTGCGTTGCGAAGCCAACGAAGCCCTTCATGAACATCAGTAGGTGAGCTCTCCTTCGTCATCAGTAGTTTAGCGAGGCTGACCATGGCGGCAGTGTGATCTTGGATGGCTGCTTCTTTGAACAGTGCCTTGGCTTTGTCTGCGTCCACGATATTTACAGGGGCAATTCCCTTGGCGTAATAGAGAGCAAGACTGTACTGTGCCGTGCGATGACCGCGGTCAGCCGCTTTGGTGTACCATGCAAACGCACGTTCAATGTTTCTTGGTCCATGCGTGCCGTTGGCCAACATCAAAGCAACCTGAAATTGACCATCGACGTCCCCTTGGTGCGCTGCTTTTTCATAGTAACCAAAAGCTTGTCTAAGATCCTTGTCGACGACGCCAGGCACACCTTCTTCATAGCATGCACCAACCCAGTAATGAGCGTCTGCATAGTTTTCCGTTTCAGACAATGCAAGCAGTTCGTCAAAGGCCCAACGTTGGTTTAAGTCAAGGTTTCCCCACCCATGGAGTCGATACCGTGCTACCATAAGACGAGCGGTATTGCGTTGGCGACGGCTACCGAAGTCGAAGTCGACAGCTGAAGAGCGTGCTTTGATAGAAACCTCCGTTGTTGTTGATTCTGCTGCACGTTTGTACCATGAAAACGCTTGACGATGCTGCCCGAGGCGATGAAAGAGTTCTCCAAGTGAGACTTGCGCGGCTATGGAACCAGATTTTGCAGCTTTTTCGAATAAAGCAACGGCTATTTTGCTGTTCATTGTACAACCACGACCGTGTTGCGTTCGACTAGCTAATAAACCCAGAGCACGAATGTCACCTTGAATGGCAGCATCTGTAAACAAGGCGTGTGCTCGTCCTTCGTCTTTTTCAATGCCAATGCCTTCAGCATACATCAGACCAAGGGCACGTTGGGCGGGTGCATAACCTGTGCTGACGGAGGCTGTCAAATGGTGAAGGGCCTGTGCATTATCTTGCTTTTGACCGAGGTCACCTAAACGATAGTTGATACCAACCAAATAGTGTGCTAATGCATACGTTGGTTCGGAGGGACGAACGATCTTTGCTGCTAATTTATAATAGCTGAATGCCTTCGTTCCATCTTTAGGTAACCATTCACCCTCTTCATACAGAGCACCCAATCTAAGAAGAGCTCTTGGGTTGTTCTATAAATATAAAAAAAGTTTCTAATCAGTAAAGGAATTTCGAGGAATTTTTCTTTTGCTTTTTTTTTTTACTTGTTCAGCTGCGTTGCTAAGCCAGGTGATCGCATCCTTCATCAATTTATTTCGAGCTAGAACGAATGAGGGACCTTCAATTGCTGCGGAAGTTGCTGTGTCGGCAAAAAATTCGACATGGTCAATCAGTAGGACGCCAAGTATCGCCTGAGCTTCAGTAAGTCCTTGTTGAGCTGCACGTTCATAATAACGTTTTGCTCGTTTTAAATCGACTTGATCAACGAGGAGACCATGGTGATAGTAAAGCCCAAGCATATACTGTGCATGGCAATTATCTTTTGCAGCAGCTAGGTGGAAATATTGTAGCGATTTTTGTGGATCGGCTGTGACACCTTCCCCTTTTGCGAGCATCCAGCCGGTCCGAAATTGCGCAAGTGCGACGGTAGCTTGAGTAAGGTAGGATGAAGTCTCACCTTCCAGGGCCGTGCGTTCAAACCACCTGTACGCCGTAGATTTATCGGGAAGTGTACCGAGTCCATGATAGAAACAAACCGCCAAGGGATAGAAGGCTTCGATACGTTGTCGTTGTTGTGCAAGGAGCGAAAGTTCTTTGAAGCCTTGAGTGACGTTCATTGGCGTCCCATAACCTTGAATTTTGCACTGTGCCATCCATACACATGCTACGATGGATCCACTCACGGTTGCATCTTCTGCCAGCGCTGCATAAATTTCGGATTTTGTGAGATCTTCTGTACAGGAAGAAGAAGGAGGAGGAGGAAATTGTGCGTGATAACGTTGGCGGGTTTCAGACGATAATGATGTCGAGGAAGAGAGTCTGTGAGCGTGATCAGGAACCAATACGTGACCGGCTATATATTTAGAAGAGGCAGAGGAGAGGGATGACGGCGGAGTTGAAGATAGACAAGAGAATAGACCAGATGACGAGGATAGTGTGGAAGAGCGATTGGATGGTGGTGGCGATGCGCGCGAAGGCGTAAAAAAATCGAATGGTCTCTTTGGTAGTGAAGTCGAAATATTTTGATGTTCGAAGTGATATTTGATGAGATGTGATGTCTTTTCATTATAAGTGGAGAAATCCAAAGAAATACTTCCAGTTTTCTCATCGTAAATGGAGGTATTTTGTCGGGATTTTGTTGATTTACTGGATTGTGCTCCCATTGTTGTATATGTATGAAAGTAAAATAAAATAAAATGCAATGCAATGCAAACAATAACAAAAAAGAAGATAAAAAGAAAGATGTAAATCAATGGTGCCAATTAAATAAAATAGTTATGCGGCTTGGTTTCTCAAAGAGTCAACTGCCATGTTTGCGTGACAACTAGATTGACCACGTTATCCGTCATTTTCAACCAAGGATTCTACTTGCGCCGCTCCAATATCTTCTCTTGCGTCAGCTCTACTCCAAATCGCCCACATGTCATGACAACATCTCATTGCCCTAGTTGCCTCGTTACACTCAATGCGTCACTACTCCTGACGGCTCATTTCCCTCGGTTAAATGAACTACTCCTCCTAGCGGAATGCTTTACCTGCTGCTTTTCGTTCCTTGTAAGACCACACCTTTCTTCCTATTCTAAAACGATCTCCGATAAAGCGATCGACTCTCACCCTACGTAAGACCGATCACATTTCCAGCTCAGACATTATGCAGGACATTAAGTATCCGGTTTGATCATGGTTACCTTGCATATACGTAGGTACTCGAACCTTCTTGCCATCCAACGATCTAGGGAATTTCATTGTTCTCTCTCTTGGCATCGGTGCCACTGGGATGATCCCGTCTTGGCAATTCTTAATTTATTATATTTTCGAAGTCCCGGTGGCGAGAGTTTGTGAATGTACGACAAGCAATCAGCGTAATTTTCCTTGCTGATAGCCGTAGACTCGTCTTCGACATTATAAAAGTCAAAATGTCAACGTCTAAGCAACACTTCACCCTTCCGTTGGCGTCATTGTTGGAACACTAAATTCTGCTTGGGATCTTGTACACAAATCTCATCAGGAAGCCTTCTCAGAATCCAGATCAGCATCTGATTAATATGCATTTATTTTTATCCATATCACTGCAGTGAGTTCTTGGTACAACTGTAATACTAGGGGCTTCAGCCATAGATGCTTGATTAACATATTTGCAGAGAACGCCTTTGCCATGAGCAGGTAAGCAGAACAATAATACTTATTATTTGTACATCATTTTAAATCGAAGCTGGAATATCGAGAGATCTGAGCTGCCTGATTAAGCAGACATAGCTTGGGTGCAGTGTCTCGACAATGGTGGTCATGATGTTCAGGTGACTCAGGGACATTTAAGTGCGTTTGGTTCCTCCCATTGCTGCGCACTTTCACCATCTCTGCATCTACAGCAAGCTATCGTTATTTGCAACTCAATATCTCCAAGATTGACTAACCAAAGCGAGAAGTCATATATAACGTTTGCATATGATTATTCGTTAGTTTAATATTGCTTTCTGTTGAGCGTAAACGCACTAGATAGCATTTCTTATATTAACATAATGTTAAGCTTTATCTTACAGGTGGTGGATTTACTGCACCTTCTATACACTTTTGTCCTCTCTTAAAACTATTCGGCATTTCATCACATAAACTTTGTGCTGGAAAATGCCTTTTTCTACGCAGTATAGTGGCATCTCCCTCCGGAATGAACGCAGCATAGGAGAATAAGATACAAATCATGGTATTGAACTAGCATAAAAGATGTCCAGATAAGCAATGTGGTGAGTACTTAAAGAGAGACATGCACCATTCCTTTGCTCCGCATGCGTTTCTTCATGCGTCCTCGGTGATGATATCAGTTCATCACGCCCTTCAGAGTTAACCATGTCTTTCCTCGGGACGTTTTGGTGTGCATGACCTTTTGTCTCGAACCATTCTCGCTATAAATCGGCCCCCTCTTAGATACAAAATAAGCTAAAATCTATGCAAATAAGTTCATTTGCCCTTTATACGCTGCGCATCAAGGGCAGTCGAAGGTTGCGTCACTTCAAGTCGTTCGCAGTGCGTTACCTCCTGTAATCCCGTCTTTCCCACATAGCACACCCGTTTCCATAATGTCTGCCGATTGAAAATGCGTCACTGGTCTCCACAATGAAGTGGAAGTGCCATTTCATTTACTAGCCATGAATATTTTTTACGCTGTTTGGATAGATTTTGGACCACTGATTAGCATGCAGGTGCAGGTTGTCATACTCAACGTCAATCATATCTTCAATAATTTACTGGACGTTGTGTGCTTCAAGCGTTCTGAAGTCATTCTCAATCAATATGGCTATTCTAAGAAGCTATGATCATTGCCTTTTCCCACCCTCACCGAAACAGTGCACAGCGTGACGCCTGTCGATGGGCGAAAGTAAGAGTAAACAAACATTGATCCATATACTAACCATGAATGGTTTCATGCCTTTCAAATAAATCCTGCCTTCGTTCGGAGACTAATTCGTCAGGAAATACCCATAGGCCAAACAGGTCAATCTACAGCAATTTGCGTGTGACTTTACGCTGGCTGGAATGATCCAGTTCCTGGGAGCCAGTCCGAAGATGTGGTTGGTTCCCAGCCCAGGCTCGGACGATGTTTTGACTCGCAGCGATTTCATTTCTTGTTTTAGTAGTTTATTTTCAATTTTATACGCGAGAACGAACGTTGCGCTGGACAACCTACCGTTGGTTACAGCGGGCACCTTCATAAACTATGTATGCGCGTGAGGGGCGATACGAAAAGGAGAGAAGACATCGTTGTGGGATATGGAAGTGCGAAATTCAGTCGTACGCAGGTGGGACATCGACCAGTCCCTGTCAAGACTTTTCGCTGCAAACTCTCGCAATACGTCACGATGGTCTTCATCAATGAATTCAGGACCAGCCAAGAGTGCTCTAAACCTTTGCAGGCGTGGTCAGCATACAGGACAGATTCAGCAAAGTATGTCCTTTGTACATACGGAAACAGATTTTCTTAGACCGCCGGGACCAGTCCTCCACGCTGCGAAACATTGCCAAATATGTCGCACAATCTGGAATAGAGACGTGAACGCCACAAGGAACATCCTCCACATCTTCTGGCACATGCGCGAGAACGACCGTGCTAGGCCCATTTGAATTCGCAAAGTAAGCATAGAAAGCCATTGGGGTGGATGTCCATGGAGAAAGCCCGCCCGATGCTTACATCTTCGGATACGTGCTCTCATGTGTAATTCCTTTGGATTGCCTTCTGATCCTACGTAGCGGTTGAGTAGTTTTTTGACCGCTACAAAGGGCTGTAAGGCAAGCAATGGAGGCAAAATCCAGAATAGGTCACTAACGCTAGTTTTCTTTTTCAGATGTAGTTCGTCCAAGTAAAATGTCCAACTGATATGCTAAGAGCATTTATACATCATTTCCTTAGGACAAGTGGCCCTTCACGGGCATAAAACTCGTTTAGAGTAATATGAAAGATCCCTTTTTTCTTTTCTTCAGAGAATGACGGTTAGATAAGAGTGATAGGCTGAAAAGTGAGGCATTTATCATTATCTATTGTCTACTGCGTCATTCATAATGATGTCCCACCATGTTGATAGCATAATTTAGCGCTTATGCAGCGTGTATGCAGTAATCATAATAAATTTCCGTATGCAAACTGCAAATGAGCTGAACCTTTTATACGGCCGCGAAACAGAGATGTCATTTACTTTTGCGTTGGCCCCTAGCATCCTTTTCACAGAATTCGGATAGCACCAGTCTGAGAGTGACGTCTGAAGAGAAGACAAGACATAATAAAAGTATATTTTTGCTTTCAACGACTCCCTACCACATGGAAAAAGAGATCGAGCTTTTTTGTTCATTAACTATTTGTATTAGATATGCCGCCATCGCTCAGTATTCTGGCAGCGGAATATCAATGCTTTGAAGGACATGTACCAGATCGCAAGTGCCTTCTTATCACTTCGGAAGCAAACACACAGAATTTATACATACCCCATTTGGGCCACCAATGAGTTTGCGGGCGTAAATAGAGAGGCTTTCCATTCATGGATCTGGAATGTTGTGCATTGGTCGGATTGGTGGGTGTCAAAGCGCGTGACCATTTTGAATGTCGGCAATTCAAAATTAACACGTCACCTCTATTTTTTTTTCTTTTTGAAGGCGGTTTTGGTTTTTTTGTTTCTTTTGCCTTAGATTCATCAGAAGATTTAGTTTCTTTTTCTCGCTCCCCTTCTTCACTCTCAACCGCTTTTCCCGCATTCCCGCAAACCTTTCAAAAAAGAAAAGTCGAACTACTTGTTCATGTTTTGTTCATCACTGGACTGGAATCGATACTCCAAGCAGCAAGACAGCATAGAGCAGTACCCGTTACATCACTTTCTCAAAGTCAAAAAGAAATTATTTCAAACTACCTCATAACTTCACTTAAACCCTCTCTTTTCACTTTTTCTTTGCTCTCAACAAATCACTTCGTTTCTATCTCTTCCTTTTTGTGTACCTCTTTTTATTTCCTTTTTTATCTAAATCATCATGGCCACGATTAACGTTCGACGTGACGTCAGGGATTCATTTTACCGTTATAAAATGCCTCGCCTTATTTCCAAAGTGGAAGGTAAAGGCAACGGTATCAAAACTGTTGTTCCCAATATGGCTGAGATTGCCCGTGCCTTATCCCGTCCTCCTTCATGTAAGTTTTCTCTTTTTTTTTATTTATAATTATCCGAAACTAACTTGTATGTAAAGATCCTACCAAATTCTTTGGTTGTGAATTGGGTGCACAAGTCAAATGTGATGATAAGAATGAACGCTACATTGTCAACGGTGAACATGATGCTGAAAAATTACAACAAATTCTTGATGGTTTCATCTCCAAGTTTGTTCTCTGCTCATCCTGCCAGAACCCCGAAACTGATATTGTAAGTTATGTAAGGGTGATGCATAAAGCATACTTAAATCTTTTTTTTTTGGCTTTAGATTATCAAGGGGGACGATATTTTGATGGACTGCAAGGCTTGCGGTGCCAGAAATATGGCTGACATGCGTCACAAATTATCTACTTTCATCATTAAAAATCCTCCGGCTCAAGCTGGCAAGAACTTGAGAAAACAGCGCAAGGCTGCAACCGCTCAGGCTAATGGAACTGATGAAAATGGCATGCCTGGCTCCCCTGTCACTGAAGAAGCCGATGATGCATCTGATGACGATATCATTACTCAGCGTATTAACAAAGAAGCCGCTGGTTTGAAACTTGAAAGTAAATTGGCTCAAGAAGATTGGTCTGAAGATACAAGTGAACAGGCCGTCGCTCAACGTATGAAGGAACTCTCCGTAAAGGGCATTGCTGGACTTGGTGAGGATGATGAAGAGGAAGGTGAAAACAAGTATGATGCTTTCGGTCAGTGGCTTGAAAGTCAGGAGAACCCCGCCGACGATGACATTATCGCCAAAGCCGAAGAATTGGGTGTCTTTGGCAAGTACAAGGCATGCCAGGTGCTTGTACAATGTATTTTCGACGAATCCATTGCAACTCAAATCCCCAAACGTGTAAAGTTGCTACGCAAGTTTGTGAGGGAAGAAAAGCATCAAAAAGCTGTTTTAGGAGGTGTTGAACGTCTTGTGGGTCTTGAGTACAAGGACAAGCTCATCAAGAAAATGCCCAACATCTTGATGAAGTTGTATGACGCCGATATCATCGAGGACGAAGTCTTCCTTAAATGGGGCGAAAAACCAAGCAAGCGATATGTCGACAAGGACTTGTCGAAGGAAGTCAAGAAGGCTGCCAAACCTTTCTTGGAATGGCTAGAAAACGCCTCGGAAGAAGAGTCAGAAGAAGACGACTAAAGTACGAATACTTTTTTTTTTATAAATATCATGAATAAATGCATCCTTATTGGAAATACACTTGGCCTGATGTGAAGCAACGACATGGATCACTTTATATAGTAGTGTTGATGTTCCCTCAGTTGCGAAAAAAAGAGAGAGCCACTCCTCCTTGTTTTCTTGCTAAGAAAGAGAAAGAAATGCGGTTATTCCGGGGATCGATGAAGATGACTGTTTACTGCATGCATGCTGCTACCTATCTAGTGTGTTGTGCACAGGTAAACTAAAACGTGGTCTACCCACGTCTAGATCCCAAATTCATTGAATGACGATCCGCTCGGTGCAACTCAACCCCGCTAACCTTGCATTCGGCTTGTTCTCTTTCTCTGGGGGGATTCTAAGGAGCATAAATAACGTTTCATCAACTAGCCCGGAAATGATAACCACTGGTGCTTGGGCGTTATCCCTTCCGCGTGCTATCAACACTTTGGGGTAAATACGAGACTTTTTAGAATGCTCAGGAGTTTGGACAACTTTGTAATCTTCCCCTAAACATAATACGCTTCTATATATTAATGCTTTCTATTCAATTTCCTACCCTTTTTCTTTCCTTTCTTTCTTCTTACAAGACGAAATAGATAGAAATGGGCTTCCTGCGTTTTGCCAAGAAGAATAAAAAACTCGTAGCGCCCGAAGCAACAACCTCACCAAAAGAAGAAAAGAAAGATGACGATACAGCCGCACTATGCCCTATTGCGGATACGTTCATGTCGCCGCGAAAATCCATTAGTCTGTTTGATGATATTATGAGGGAACTCAATAGCTCGGTAACAGGTAAAACTTGCTAACAAAGTTAGCATCTATTTTAACATTTGAATTTCAGAAACTTCCTCCTTAGCTAACAATGAAGCATCAATCCCTGCATCAAACGACCTTGCATCGCGTCCTTTGTCTGTTGTGCGCTCTGCCAGCTTATCCATGATTAAGACTCCACTTCCAGCACATCCCTCGTCTCCAGTACATAATCAAGCCGATTCATCGGATGAAGGCGAAACGGAGGAAGAGGAAGAGGAAGAGGAAGAGGAAGAAGAAGAAGAAGAGGAAGAAGAAGAAGAAGAGGAAGATGATGTTTATGACGACTTTGAAGACTTACCCATCACCCCTAGTCCATCGAGCCTGTCCAATGCGTCCATGAATAATAGAATAGTAACTCCAAAGCCTCACCTATCCAACAAAGTGGTGATGGATAGAATGAAAGAGCGTCACCGGTGGGAATGTAGACGTTCTTTGTACACGATGCAGCAACAGCAACAACCTGGCCCAACTATTTCAAGGCAGCATAGTTATCCCAACATGCCAAGTCTAATGCGCGTTCCATCCTCAAGCCGTATCAATGTTCGACCGATGGAGTATGCTCCAGCAATGACAGGCTTCGTACCGATTAACCGTCTTCCTGCCAGCGACGGTCTGGTCCGGTCTGTCTCGGCCTATACCAAGGCGCCTCCCTATCTAATCCAAGATCCAACATGGCGTTCACCTTTACAGCGGGTTATGCCAACATCACCGTTACCTATGCATGTTAAAAAGGCATTTCCTCCCACGCCTCCCCCAGAAACCACCATGCGCCTCTGTCCCTCCCCTCCACAGCCACCCTCCCCACCAGTCCACAGCACATCAAGTCCTTCCTCCGCTGCTTCGGTGGATCAACCAGCCCAAAATACGCGTCTACCAGCCAAAGTACAACAAGAGCTTCAATGGATGAAACTTCGCCGGGCCCAGTATTCTGTCCCCAATCTAGCCGCTCTCCAGGAAGAAGGAGAAAATCAGGCGGAAAAACGATCTGGAAGAGGTTGCAGGTCACTTCCCTCTGTTCATGAAGATGACGCGAGTTCCAAGGATGAAGAGTCTATCAAGCGTTCAAAGCAAGCACCCACAGCACCCACGGCACCCACAGCACCCGCAGCGCCTACAGCAGCAGCAGCACCACGATGTGACGCGCCTACACTCTCCTATATTCACACCTGTCCAAAAATGCAACATCTCACTAGCGTCGACACAGGAAATGCGTCTCCTCCCGCTCCCCCTCCCCATCACCGTCCTGCGTACTCGCACCACCACCAACAGCAGCAGCACCATTGTCATCATCACCATCCTCCTCCGTCACCATCACCCTGCTCACATCACACTAAAATTGGGACTTTAACCAAATCTATCTCACTGAACTCCATAGCTAGATCTGCTACCAACTCATCAAAGTGCAAGAAGCACCAGCAACATCACCATCACCATCACCACCATCACCACTATTATTATTATCATCCGCTCCCTCCTTGTCACCAACAGCAACAATCGCCTTGTCAGCAACAGGAGCATGTTCGAGCAGGCATCTCGAGCAATGATTTTGTCTCAACCTAATTTAGCTTTAAACTTTTTTTGCCAAGCCTTCTTGATTTAGGAAATCGGAAAAGATTTGTAATAAACAAATTCGAGGTGCCTGTTCCCCCGGCTCAATAGAGATGCACCTATTTATTCATGTACTTTTAACGTTTTAAATACATGTGTTAAGGTTAGACATGTAAGAAGCATACATGTGTACGTTCTCTCGTTTGTGTTTGTGTGTTTTTTGTCTGTAAACGATTGGCTATTTATATCTCATTTCTGTTTTGGTACAAGATGATCCCCACCCAGATTTTTTGTTTTTCTTTCTTTTTCTTTTTCTTCTATCATGAAGAAATTACGACCGCCGACCGGCGAACCTCGGCGTGATCTTTCTTCGCTACCGACCTTCAACAACGATACCGTGACAACCTGTCTGCGAGCACGGTATGAAACAAACCAACCTTACACTTGGATCGGCAGTCACCTCGTTGCATTTCCACCCACTTTCCATTCTTCAAATGATAACAACGGCGACGACAATGATGACGACGAGACCAGTCTGGCCTACGTATCGGCGTACAAGGCAACCAATCCACCTTCCATGGAGCCCCATATCTTTGGATTCACAAATCATGTGTACTTCAACATGCGACGAACAGGATCGGATCAATCCGTGGTGTTAAGGTAAAAATTCCCGTGAAAACAAACCTACCATTCATTTATGCCCTTCTTCTGTGTAGCGGTGATTCGGGCAATGGAAAGGTCGCACTTCGCCGCTTCATTGTCCGCCATCTGGTGCGACTCAGCAGCCACAAGAAAGAAAGCAAAGTCCAAAATCATATTCTGGCGTCGCAAACGTTAATGGATACTTTTGGCCTATTTTCGACGCATAGCGCTGGGTCCCGGTACGGATGCATGGCTGAGATCCAGTTTAATGAACGCGGGCGTATGGTTGGACAGAAATTGTTGTTTCACCACTTTTTCAAGGACCATCTGCACACGGATATTTTACATACGCTCTGTTCTTCCGCGACGGAAGAAGAGAAAGCCACTTTGCAACTTAACCAGCCTTTCCGTTATCTGACAAGGGCCGCTAACAGCGGCGGACGCACAGCGACCGGCGACTGGGGTACCATTAAATCCGCCCTGAAGGCGTTTGTGAAACCAGCACGTATCACACGATTATTAGCAGCGATTCTCCATTTGGGCAACTTGATGTTTTTAGATCCCGCACGCGATCAGGAAGCGGCCTACGTCAAGAATCCCGAAGTCCTGGAACTCGTCGCAGATCTTCTCGGGCTCGATCCAAACGCACTCGAAAATGTACTCGTATTCAAAACAACCTTAATCCGTCGCGACATCACCACACTCATCCTGAACGCACAGCAAGCAGGTGCACAGCGGGACGAGCTGGCCCGATGTCTGTATGGGCTGCTCGTTGCGTGGCTCGTGGAACGCATCAACACCAAACTGTGCAACAAAGAAGATGACTTTAGCAATTACATTGGCATTGTAGATCTTCCGAGTCAACAAGCAGAAAACGATGCGCAAGCACAACAACAACAAACGAACACAGCCGATGTGTTTGAACGTTTTGTCGCCAACATGTCTGCCGAGTGGATCCAACACTACGTAATCTCGCGATTATTCGATACATCAGAAGTACAGGAGGACGGAATTCAGATGCAGCAATTTCAACCGGAAGCTTATCCCGGCGCACTGGATCTTCTCACCAAACCAAAGGGTTTGTGTGCATTGACAGATGCTGCAACAACCGACAAACGAAAAACAACACCTAGTCAGCTTGTTGAGTCGTTTATCAAGTACAATGGGAGTCATCCCGCGTTTTCTTCCACCATGGTTGATGCTGTCCGTCACTTTAGCATCCAACATTTCTCAACTAAGGTTACCTACAATCCTGCTACCTTTTTGGAAAAAAACAGCGACCAAATTCCCGTTGACTTTGTCTCCCTCTTTCGTGGAGGGAGTGATATGCCTCCCTCGCGCAATCCATTCCTCGCTGACCTCTTTGCATCTGTCGTAACAGAAACACATCCTAAAAACAACGCGATTATTATTACGGCACATTACCCTCCCCAGCAACCACGTGCACCAGGACGAGTGGATGGATCCTCCGCAAGTAATAATAATAACGGCACCACCACCTTGGGCCAGATACAGACTGCGCTCGAACGGTTAACCAAGTCGTTTGACATTTCACGTCTGTGGGCCGTGTTCTGTCTACAACCTAATAGTCAGATGACGCCACAACAGTTCGATAGTAAATATGTCCAAGCTCAGGCTCAAACCTATCGTCTCGCGGATCTCGCCAGAAAAACACGACTTTGTAACTACGCTGTGGCCTACAGTCACCAAGACTTTTTGGATAGATACGCTGTGCCGCTCCATGGTTTAGGATTGGATCATTCACGGTTACCTCGATCGCGATGTGAGGCAGTGTGCGACGCTATGCAGTGGTCTCCTGTTGAAGCGGTTGTCGGGGCAAGCAAGGTAAAAGTAAAGAGCCACGCGTCACTTTCGTCCTCATTTTCTATATAGATTTTCTTAAGTGATGACGCATGGCGCGGATTGGAAGACCAGTTGCGAGCATTAGAAAAAGATGACCAACGACATCAAGTCAAAGATAATTCTGCGCGAAATTCATTTCAGACATCCGCCTCGGCTAGCACACATAATTTTCATGGAGTGGCAGCAGCAGCAGGCCTGCCCCCACCTTCTATCAGTTACACAGAAGATCAACGTTCCTACTTTTCCGACGATGATCATAGCTGGAGTCGGAACGAGGAATCCTTCTATGGATCGGATTCCAACGGTTACTCCCACCATACGATGCAAAACGGTAGACCACCACTCGCGGAAAAGCAGCCACAGGAAGAGGAAGACGACGAGGAAGACAAGAAGGCGATGACAAGCGCTCGTAAACGTTGGCTGTTCTTTGTATGGGCTGTGACGTGGTGGATCCCCAACGCAGCCTTGATTCATTGTGGTCGAATGAAACGTAAAGATGTGCGACTGGCGTGGCGTGAAAAGGTGGCTCTATGTGTCATTATTTTCTTCATGTGCGCCTTTGTGATTTGGTTTCTTGTATTCTTCGGTGAACTGGTATGCCCGCATCAAGACGTCTTTTCTCCATCCGAACTTCAAGCTCATTCTGAAAAAAACAAAGCTTATGTCTCCATTCGTGGCGAAGTATTTGATCTCACAAGCTTTGCACCTCGACATTACCCCTCGCTCGTGCCAACCGATGCCATCATGGATTATGCTGGAAAGGATGTGACAGATCTCTTCCCCGTACAAGTGTCAGCCCTATGTCAGGGTGTCACGGGAGAAGTCTCACCCTACGTGTCCCTCGATTTCCAGAAAAATCTGACAGATATCAATGCACAGTACCACGATTTCCGTTTCTCGACTCCCTACTACCAACCTGACTGGTATTACGAGCAAATGGTGATGTTGCGCAAAAATTACAAAGTGGGCAATATGGGTTATGAAGCGGGTACCGTGTCAGACCAGTCCAAAACGGCAACTGTATTCAGTAGTAACAAAATCAAGACGACGAGGCAATGGGCTATTCTGAATAATAATGTCTACGATCTGACGTGGTACCTGATGCAAGGTCGCTTTCTCAGTGCTCCACCAGGTCAACAGCCGCCCGGCGGCATCAATACAGACTTCATCGATCAATCGATCGCCGATCTGTTTTGGCAGCAAGCAGGATCAGATATCACGGACGCGTTCAACAAATTACCACTAACCAAGGAAGTCAGGGATCGTCAACTCGTCTGTCTACGTAACTTGTTCTTTGTCGGTGTCGAGGACACACGTAACTCAGCACGGTGTAAGTTCTCGGCTTACCTGCTGCTCATTGTGACCTGTTTATTGGCGAGTGTTATCTTGTTCAAGTTCCTTGCTGCATTGCGGTTCAGCACACGTCGCGTCCCAGAAGAATTCGACAAATTTGTGATTTGCCAAATCACCTGTTATACCGAAGATGAAGAATCGCTACGAAAGACTATTGATTCTATTGCTACGCTACGATACGACGATAAACGCAAGCTTATGTTTGTTATCTGTGATGGTATGATTGTCGGTAGTGGTAACGATCAACCTACACCACGTATCGTGCTGGATATCCTTGGTGTTGATCCACATATCGATCCCGAACCGCTCTCCTTCGTCTCAGTAGGCGAAGGCCAGAAACAGCATAACATGGGCAAGATCTACTCTGGTCTTTACGAAGTGTCAGGCCATGTGGTACCCTACATCGTCGTCGTCAAGTGCGGTAAACCAAGCGAACGGCAGAAGCCGGGCAATCGAGGCAAGCGAGATTCGCAGTTGATCCTTATGCAGTTCCTTAATCGTGTCCATTTTGACGCGCCCATGGTGCCCTTGCAACTGGAGATCTATCACCAGATGAAGAACGTTATTGGTGTCAATCCCAGCTTCTACGAGTTTGTATTGATGGTGGATGCCGATACGGAGGTGTTACCGGATGGGTTGACGTATCTCGTAGCAAGCATGGTTCATGACTCTAAAATTATTGGTATCTGTGGCGAGACGTTGCTTGCAAACGAAAAAGATACGTGGGTAACCATGATTCAGGTGTACGAGTATTTTATTTCGCATTATATGATCAAGGCGTTTGAGTCGCTGTTCTCGACAGTCAGTTGTTTACCTGGTTGTTTCACAATGTACCGCATCCGCACGCTCGACGGCAAGCGACCTATCTTTGCCAGCAACGATATCATCCAAGACTACAGTGTAAACATTGTCGACACGTTACATAAGAAGAACCTGTTGCATCTGGGTGAAGATCGTTATCTGACAACGCTGCTGCTCAAGCACTTCCCGAACTTCAAGACCAAGTTTATGCCCGACGCCAAATGTCGTACGAATGCGCCTGATCTCTGGAGCGTTCTGGTTTCACAACGTCGTCGATGGATTAATTCCACTATTCACAATCTAGGCGAGCTCGTGTTCCTTCCAAGACTCTGTGGTTTCTGCTGTTTCTCTATGCGTTTTGTTGTTCTCCTTGATCTGGTGAGCACATTGGTGATGCCAGCTCTGCTGGGTTATCTTGGCTATCTCATCTACCAACTAGCAACATCAAATGGCAATGTGCCTATTATTTCCGTTGCTACGATTGCAGGTACCTACGGTTTACAGGCCATTCTGTTCATCATGAATCGCAAATGGGAGTATATCTTGTGGATGCTTGTTTCGCTACTGGCCATTCCTCTCTTCTCTTTCTACATCCCTGTTTATGCTTACTGGCATTTTGACGATTTTTCATGGGGTAACACGCGTGTTGTAGTTGGTGACAAAGGGAAGAAAATGGCAGTTGCAGACGAGGGCGAGTTTGATCCCGCATCCATTCCAACCATGACCTGGTCCGAATATGAGAAATCTCTCCTTGTTTCTGAAGAATGGAGCGACGGTCTTTCACAGAGCGCAAGCAGCAGCGTCGGTGGCGGCGGCGGTGGTGGTGGTCGCTACCCAACTCGCCATGAATCTTACGGTCCTGATGCCATGAGCATGTATACCCATAGCATGATGATGCCCTCGTCCGCATCCATGCCCATTCTTCCACAAGCTCCTCCTCCCCCACCACCGCCTCAGCCCATGATGCCGACAGCCGCACGATCCATCGCCTCTTACTCAGACCAACCATTGGCTGCGTCAGGTGCAGCCATGCCATGGTCTGGCAGCCGACATTCACTGATGATGGATGGTTTTAACGGCACAGGACCACGCAATGAGGAAATCCTTTTCCAAGTAAAACGCATCCTTTCCGGTGCCGATCTCACGCGCATGACGAAAAAACAAGTCCGAGAAGAGCTACAAGCCATTTTTGGCATCCCCATGAACGACAGAAAAGACTATATCAACGCATGTATCGAAAATGTACTCCAAGGCCGCATTTAACACCAAAAAAAAAAATTCTTTGTTTTTTCCTTCCTCTCTCCCTTTCAACCTGTAACTTTACTCTTTTGTTTCTTTTTTCTTTTTGCATCCATGAAACAATCCTTTTGTTATTATTATTATTATTATTATATACATTAAAGACAAATGAAGGATATGTTCCCCCCTTAGTAAACAGCACCTATAGCAAATTTTCGGGGATCGCTGGCGGCATAAACAAAGCCATCGGCAGTGCGTCTGACGGACTGAACAGCTGAATGATCATCATCTTTAGTCAATGTGTAGATCTACAAAATTTCCATTTTTTTTGAGCTTCGAAGATCGCTTCACCCTGTCCCATTCATTCTTTTACCTCGTGCCCGCGTTCCTTGAGAGACGCAATTACTGCCTGGTTATACCCTGGTTCGATATCGACCTTGTCAGGTAATAATTGATGATGCACGCGCGGCGCTCCCACAGCCTCCTCCAAGTCAGTGCCGAAATCTAACACGTTCAAGAGCACGTTCAAGACGGCGGTTGTAATCTTTGATCCGCCTGTACCGCCGACAGCGATTTCAAACTGCCCATCTCGTTCAACGATGGTTGGCGCCATGGAAGAGAGCGGTCGTTTACCAGGGGCTACATAGTTATCTTCGCTCGGGTAAAGGTGGAAATAATTAGGTTGACTAAAAAGAAAATAAAACAAAGTTAGGGGATAAGGGAGATGTTTCGATGATCTTCCATACCCTGGGATACTGAAATCGTCCATCTCGTTGTTCAGCACAACTCCAGTAGCAGGGTCCATTAAACGTGAACCAAAGGCCAAATTGACAGTGGTTGTCAGGGCAACGGCTGTATCTTCCTTGTCGACAACAGAAATATGCATTGTTCCATGATTGCTTGATGTGTCAAATTTGGGACCGTAATAGAGAGGTGAGTGTGTCGCATCCTTCAAAGTATTTTTAGTTTTTTTTTTCTTTTTTCTTCCTTTTGTCGAGTGGAGATCGACCCAACTTACGTCCGAGATTTTCCTCCGTATTTCGGAAGCAAAATCCTTGCTTATAATTTCTCGTAGACGATCCTCAATTTCAATATAGGCGGGATCGCCCATTTCGGTCCGGAAAGCATAACCAAATTTGAACCCCTCGACCAACCGATGTATGCTTAAACCTCTATTAGGTTCTGCCTTGAAATCATAACGTTCAAGCACGTTCAGAATGCTCAACAAGACAGGGCCACTGAAGGGTAATGTGCATGTGGTCACCTTCCGGCCATGATAGTATGTGCTGATGGTAGGGCGGATCACCGCACGATACTGTCGAAGGTCCTCGAGAGTCAAGATCCCCCCATGAGCCTTCGTTGTATTCACCAATGACTCGGCAATCGCACCCTAAAAAAGGCATTCAGTACACAGCTAAACCCCGTGACAATTAAATAGCTTTACGTTATAGAATATGTCTGCTCCGTGTTGGGCGACTAGTTCCAATGTTTTGGCAAGCTGGGGCCGTCTAATAACATCACCCGTAATGGCACGTACGTAGCTGCCATCCTTCCTTCGAATACCGTACACTTCTGCAAACGTCGGATCTTCTGCCATCCAATCCCAAGTGCGCTGTAACCCCTTCTTCGTTAACACAAATGCCACGACAGGCGTCAAATCACTCACCAGCAAGGCTCTGTCTAAGATGGTATCAACTTTGAATCCATCACGCGCCAACTGGATTGCAGGCTCAAAAAGGGTAGCCCAGGGTAATTTGCCATGTCTTTGATGCGCCAGCTCAAAGCCTTTCAGTTCGCCGCTAAAAAAAATCAGGTTTGAGCTGGTTATGATGACGATGATTATCTATCACGCTATATTACTCACGGCACGGCTACTGCTAGACCACCATGCCTTGCTAGCATGGGGTCATCAACGAACATATCGAACGTCGCCGCAGCAGGTGCGGTTTCACGGAAATCGATGGATTCGAATGTACCGTTGGCCGACCGGATAACAATAACTCCGCCACTAAGCATAGAGGATTAGAAATGGCATCATGATCCCCTATAATGACGTTACCCTCCAATTCCTAAAAAAAAAAAGGAAAAAAAGTTTAATGTTAAGGGAGGTAAGAAAAAAAAAGCCCATTTTGTTTTAATCTTACCGGAAGCGAAGTTATTTACGACACCAAGACAAAGTGAAGAGGCAATAGCAGAATCTACCGCATTTCCTCCTTCCTTAAGGACTATAAACATGGAAGATGAGTGCCTCAATTAATTTACTGGACCAGTTTTACTTTGAATCCCAACGTTGGAACATTCCTCCGCTTCAGAGGCGACAGCTCCTTGATTATAAACTTTAGGCTTTTCCGGATCAAGCAATGGCCCGCGATCTACGATAGTAAATTTTTCAGCTCTGACTCTTTTTTTCTTCGTCTTTTCTCCCTGGACATACCTGTAACGAAGAAGAGAGATGTGCCTGCAAAGACGACAGTAGCGAGGACGATACATATCCATTTTATTCGGTGTCGTCTGAAAATGTTTGTGGAAGACCCTACAAGGGGTTCATATTCTTGATTGGATGATTTCAGCATTGTTACGGTTAAAAGAAAAAGGGACAAAAATGGGAAAAAGGGGTGATAGATAGAGAGAGAGTGTGTGTGTAAGAAAAGAGGATGACAAATGGCTGAGTTGAACAGAAAGAAGAAAATGGCCCTGACCAACACAACTTGCGATTCGTTTAGTCTTGTCTGCTCCACAATGTCAACCAGTCAGAAAGCAGAATTATCACGCAACAGGATTGTCTCACTGGATGTCACGATGAGCATCTCGCGCAAGCCACGCGGCAAACGCTCTTTAGTTGTCAGCGCCCAATAGCCTATCGCAGCTCTTCCTCCGCTGCTTTTTTTACAAAAACGGCTTAAAAAATGTGTATGTTGGTAATACAGCAGCTTTGTTGACAGGACTACCGAATAGGCGGGGAGAGATTACTATTGGTCCAAGAAAAGTTCCTGAAGCGTCCTAGTGGTTGCTGCAATTGTGCAACAAAGCATATTGTATGAGTCACGGGTTCGTCATGTTCTTGATCCTATGGGCAAAGTAGAAAACAAAGTCAAAACCACACCTTATCTCCACCGTTTGTGCTACAAAAGATAGGCTTACAGCAAACATAGGCTATCAATCTTTCAGGTCATGAGGATGCTATCATCAGAGCGTAAATATGCACCGCGCTGTTCCTGTGTGACCTGAAGTGTTTAAACTATCCATTTCGTAGTTATGAAAGGCAATGACACTTTACAGGAAGGAAAACGCCTTCGGCTGGCGTATTTTCTGTTTGATCATCAAGCGGCGTGAGTGAAACTTTTAAAACAAGCCTGTTCGTTGGGTTCAGCAGAGTAAACAGTGTCTCGATGTGAGGTTGCACGAATAGCGATTGTCGCTGTGAATAACGCATTTTGTGTAAAGGGTTATCGCAACGTAGCATACCATAACGGCAAAGAAATCGTCTCTTGGACCCACCAGCCGAGCCTTTTGTTCTTTTAACGCAAAACACAATTTTATGAAGCCTAGCTCTACCGTATAATAGATCTGGTTGCTCGTTATGCAAATGCTCCCGTAAAGTGACGGAATATCATAATCATATGCCAGTGAGCATGTATCGTACTTTGTTTTGAAATAAATTCATCATGTATGTTTGCTGTCTTGATGGGAATTCTGGGGTAAATCGTCTACTTGTTGAATTGACAGCAACCATCCAATAGAAGGAAATTCAGTTAAGTCCACTATGAGACTTCAAATTACCATTTCTTCGGGCACAGCGGGTAGATATGAGCATGACAGCCATATTTAGAACGGATAGAATGGTTTCTCATGATCAGTCATCTTTTGAGATTTTAAAAATTGTATGAAGCTTTTTTTTTTGGCAGAAAAGTACCCAAAATAAAGCTGGCTCAATGTCAATCCAAGTAATCTTTAGCGCTGTTCACAAAACTATGTCGAGAGTTTGCGGTAGAAGAATGTGTTGCGATTTATGAAATGAGACCGGCTGAAACGCCTTATGGTACCGTCGCAAAAGCAAAAGGTCTTGGCCGCCTAATTTCTGCATCGTATCGTAGAAAACATTGAAAACACAGCCATTGCGACCTGAAAACTAAGATCAGGTAGTCCAAAGATGAATCTTGGCGCGTCGTTAACCTTGCTACCCGTTAAAATAGGCGCGTACCCCCGACCGGTATACGTACGTGGCATGTAATACAATCGCCACTGTTGTGCACCAACTTGAGGTTTGCTTTCATGCTGAGATGTCTGCAGACCAAAACTGAAAGGTTCCCATGACCAGATATGACTCCTCCGGTGAAGGAACATGTAGGTCGGATAAGGGTGACTAGATCTGATGACTCTCAATTACTTGTTATCGCTGATAATGCAAGCGTGTGCTGCGAAAGAATGGGGAGAGACTCATGGAGAACGATTAAGGAAACGACAAAGTACTAGTCGTAGTGGTTCCGTGGTGAAGTGGACTTGCTGTAACGCAAGATAGTTTGGTCTACTACAAGCGGCAGAAGGCAGAAACGATAGCAAGGCCCGCACCTATATGCCCTATGCAAAAGCGGTTACTGATCAACTAATGTTCCTTAAGTAAAAAGTAGTCAATCAGTAACCCGCTTTCCCGTGGTGATGATTGAATGAGATGTAGTCTGTCCCAACCCTTGCTATAACCTTTTACTTTAGGATCAAGCGGTAAGTCAATCAAAGTTGGAGTAGGTACGACAACAGATAGCAGTCTAACGAAAAATACCTTTCCATAGGAAAAGATAATAAACGTGTTCCAGGACAATGTTGCAGCATACAGTAAACAGCGCGACATTCGATACGAAGACTATCATCCTTTCAATGCTGCAATTACTGTTTTGTCCATGATCGAATTTGCGAAGGTTGGGTTCCTTCTGATATGTTCCACCGTGCTCGCTGATGCAATACGTGCCACTTGTACCGGAAGGTGGGGTGTGTCAACCGCTGTTATGCCAGTCCAGGGGTCGCACCCAACATATTCTGACTTTCAGCTGTTCCTATTGGCCGGGTTGTCAATTCTGACACTTACACGCATTGGGTACGCGTTGTCCGACAAGCCGAACAGTCCTTGGGCAGCGTCTTCAGTTCCTCCTCATCGTTCCGTGCGTCTATTTTGTCAACGTCGCTCGTTTATACTAGCACTTTCTCTACCATTGGTCGAGAATTTTTCGCTGGGGTTCGCTCCCTGAGGTGAACAACCATACGCCATCATCATCCTATGAAGACACCGAAGAGGAGTTGCTCGAGCAATTGGAATCTACTTCGGAAGCGGCTCTTGTGTCCACTGTCAATCATCCTATAGTAATTCCTGCTCTCAGCTCGTTTCTTTCCAGTCACAGAAGTTGCAAGGATGGTGTCTAAGATGGCGGACTGGCCGACAATATCTTGTATTTTTTTCCCGACAAGGGCGTCGTATATCAATGTCGACCACTTCCCATTTGAAGTGAGTGTGAGCCCTCGAGTTTTCTCGAAAATCATGTGTGTAACTCTCGAACCATTGCATTGCCAGGGTATTCGCCTAGTCTATTAGCTGGACGATATCTGCCTACTGGGATCCACAAGCAGCCAGCTGAAGAAGCAAGCGCAGAAATGACTGGAGCACTTGATCATATTTGGTTCATGATAAATTTGGAAAAAGAGCATGCTAATACCCTCGACATTCGCAAGAGTTACCGGGTTTCGTATCCAACACGGATACAACAGAAATCAGGGATCGAAAGGCGAAGATACTCTTTCTCTCTACCTCGTTCTTTTACATTACGAATTTTTTTTGTCACAACCGTTATGTCCTCTTCTACCAACGCCGCTGCTTCGTCGTCTGCCTACGCTAGCGTCGAAGTGGCTATGGAAGAGGCGGTGCGTGTGACTCGGCGCCAGGCAGCGGGATGTGCGCCCTGAAAACAGGACGAGGTCCTACACCGCCAAGCAACGGGAGTTCAAGAGGCGGTACGAAGGCAAGTTCCCGGAGGAATCGCAGTACACGGTGTACGGAAAGACACTGCACCTGTTTCTTGTCACGGAGGTATATCAACATATGTCTTCATCTTCTTTTACTGGCTACTTAGCAAAGGACAATCCATATCTAAATGCTGTCAATATGTATATATTATTAAGGTCGTTGGCCATACTCCCCGCCGATCCACCAAGGGAAACGCGCCGAGCAACAAGTGGATCCGGCTTACGACGGTGGATCAGTACGTGGCCGCGATCCTCGACCTGTACAGGGCAGCAGAAGGCGCAGGGTATCAACACCCATCCCCACCCTCGCACGCAAAGAGATCAAGGACCTTCTGTCGGATCTCTTCTACACCGAAGCGCAGACACGGCGGGAGAACTTTGACGATCGTGGTGCGGGTCCCTGATTGACGGGGACACGTCGATCGAGCAGCTTCAGAAGCTGGTGGGATACTACTTTGGGAAGTGCGGTGCTGCACCTACACCGCGATTTGATTACGGTAAGATGGACGCATGGTTTGTTCCAGGAACCGCTCGATATCGAGTTTGAAAAATAAATGTGCCTATGTTATATTTAATATGATTATTAAGAAAGGAGGGGTGGGTTTAACAGATAAGTCGACATTGCTATAGCAGAGACGGACCAGCCTCAAGACCTGCTGCTGCAACGAGCGATGCCGGTCATGCAAACGACCGTGCAGACCATGCACTCGGATCTCAGCAGCAAGCTTTCCTCGCTCGAGTGCCAGGTGGCCACGCTGCAGGCTGCGATCAACGACATTACCTCTGGTTGCGCCAGGTTCAATGTGCAAGTCGCCGTGCAGGGTGGGGAGTCGTCCACTAGCGAACCCACAGACGAAGGCCTTCTCCTCCCCGCTGTTGCAACAGCGTCCCAAGGCTCAAGTGCGCCACTGGTACCGCCGTGCTGTCCACTCCATTGAGTACGGGCGTTTACCGCTTGAGCCGTGGCATTCAGACAGTGGCTGACCTGTGGCGTGAATGGACAGAAGGCCTGGCAGGCGCGCCAGCTGTCCAAGCTTTGGAAGAACGGTGGGGGACGGCGTGGCGGAAGAACGACGCCAAGTTCTTTAGTCGTCGCCGCACGATCATCGACGCCGTCAGGAACTACGCCAGGCAGAGCGGGATCTCCGAGCAGACTGCCATTGCTCTGGCAGAAGAGAAGCAGGTTGCTCGGGGTAAGTCGCTCGACTGGACTGTCCAAGAACAAAGAGCGCATTTTTTAGCAGAAAAAAATAAATTGTTTTGGACATCCTTTAACTTCGAGATCCGTTGAAAAATTGAGTTTGACCACATCAGACTTTGTTAAACATGCTATCCATCGGATGCCCCACCCGAATTATACCTCACATTGCATAGTCTGTTGGTTGACCGCGTTCAATTATCTATCTGCCAAATCCTCTTACAACCAAAAGTTGGTTGTTACTACCCTGATGTTCGATCCTAATCTACACAAGGGAGCACACTGTAGTATTGCGAATGACAACGGCGAGTAAATCGGCAGCATTGAATGTTGTTTCATTATCGATAGACCATAATCGATCGATTTTCGATAGAAGGCTATGTTCGCAATGTACTGGATTTCTACATCAGAAGTGCGTACAGAACCCCCTGATTTGGTATAATTTAGCCTCCCAATGGCTCTTGATACCGTAATGGCCTCCAGCTCGGTCTAGTATGTGTGCTGGATGTCAGCGATAAAACGAGTATGACTGGGGCCACACTTGGGGTCATACTTTTCAATTGTTCAGCATTTCATCAACCTCTCTTGCCTGCTCCTTTGTACCTTTCTGCGACGGCTTCAATAAGACTCCTCTTTAACAGCAGCAAGAGATTCCTGCGTATGGACGATGCATTTTTTTTCCTTCAGGTTATGAAAGGGCCTTGGTAAAAGACCATCCGTTTGGATTTTGCTTTGAGAAAGTAGTGTATGTCTTTCATGGTATTTTTCTATTGAGGAAGTATCGAAAACGTGAAAGAGTGAGAGATCAAAGTTTCTTGCCGTGCAATGCTGTTATGTGAATTGAATTCGTTTGTGAGACACGCATGGGCGCCACGGTGGCAAAAGCCAGGAAGACAAACTCGGTAAAGACGAACTTCCACTGCTGTTTATTGATCAAATTTTTATGCTAATCTATATAGCTTTTGCATCCATGAGGTGCCAATTTTTTGGGTCAAGAAAGGAAGGGAATAGGCGGTTATTAACACATAAGCTGACAAGGAGCTCTTAACTATTTGCATTAACTCAGCCTCTCGATAGACGCGAAATCCATATGGAGTAAAACGTGTATATCGCTTTATTTAACACCGAAGGGTATTCCCGCACATTCGCGTATGATGCACTATTTTAGTGGGGCGGGAGAAAGGATTCATGGCTTCGATGAGCGGCCAGTTTCGTTGTACAAGGATGCGATATAACTAAGAAGCATGTGTGCACCCGTGCTCACTCATCAAAGGATACGCCTGGCTGACTTTCAGCAGTATCCGTGGTAGGCCGTTGAAAATGCTGATGGGCGTTTGTTATCATTCCGCGACATATGCAGAAAGCCATTGAAGATATCACTTGCTGCCATCCGATCGCGATTCCAGTACATTGCCGTGCATGAACCTTCGTTGCATGTCAGTACAGCATGTATGCGCGAACGTTGTTTTCGTAAATCTGGCAATTTTGGAGATTTCTTTGTGTTACATGTGCGACAGATTTGAGAGATCAAGTATTCGTCGATCATGAGTACACATATAGGTCGCTCGACGTTATGAAAAGATGATCGATGGATGGATTCGCAATGCAAGACCTTTTTTTTTTTCGTTCCTTGCTTGAATGAGCAAATTGGGTCGCGAAGTGTGTTCTTTATTGGAAAATAAAGATAGCAGCCGTGAAAGGACGCTCGCTGTGCCCTGAGTTGTTTTTGGCTGCGTGCGAAATAGCAGGAACCAAGCGTCAACGCAATCTGTGAGTTCGCAACCGAAAATCCAATATGCGGAGACACCGATCAACGGCCTCTATGCATACCTATGCATCATAGGAACCTCATCCCGGACGATCATTGGCGTTCCTTGGAGAAGCTCCGCGAGGGTACTGTGGACAGGTATATTGCAAGATATACTGGGTTCCCATCATGCCGGTGGTAGCAGATATCTTGTAGCGTGAATGGGCAGTGACATCTCCATCTAGTAGCGGGAGAGCAACACCGGTTGGAGCAACAGCGAGGGCGATCTTTCGCTGGGCACGTACGTAAACAAGAAAAGTGTTGTATACAAAGGTCTTTCCCCAGCCTCCAGCACCTTCCGAGAAGAACAGTCGCTGTGATAGATTGGTATACTCTACAGCAAGCCATGATAGCATTGAAGGTTGTCAGTTGATCAGTGGCTTGCTACTGCAATCATTGGGTATCCTGATCGAGCTGTTCAGCAGTAAGCGCATGATGGAGTAATGCTCGCAGAGATATGGAATCAGATGGTATCAAAGGAGGCATCGTTGGGAAACCTTCAAGACAGCGGCCATGGTGCAAGAGTAGAATAGTCGACTGACGCGCTAGAGAGCTTCAACGTTGCATCGACCAAAGTCTCGTATAATCAGCGACCGCCCCATCAATCTTTTGGCCATCAGTGGATGCTTGCATGCGCATGGCGATCAGAGGTTTGTCATGACCCTTGTAAACATATGTATATAGGTTACTTTACTACTACTTTGACCATTGTGGATATCTCTGAATTGACTAGGGACGCTCCAACGGGACACGCCAGCTTTCCTCAAAATCAAAAAGCTTCTCAAGACCAACGCCCACGTTTCAAAGAGACAACATGCTTCGGGTGACAAGATACACAGAGCAGATGTCCATGCCACATAGAATAATGAAATATGTTAAAAAAGTAACAACTCGGATTGTTTTCTCAATGACGGATATATTACGAGATACTGAGCATAAAATGCGCGTGATAATGTGTGTGTGTGTGTGTGTGTGTGTATGTGAGTGTCCCGTTGGAGTGTCCCTAAGTAATTCCCAACTAAAAGTGGCATGCCCAAGCGATAGTCAAGTTCTGAAAGATTGATGGATCACTAGAATGTGCGTTCGTCTGTTTGTTGCATTACCTGTGTGTATTGGGTTATCCTTCAGGAGTTCTTTTTTTCTTGAATCCTTTCAGGTTATGTTTTTTGTTACATCGGCCTTTTTCCATACATGGTGTGCTTGAGGGATAAAAACCATTCCTGGTTTGAACGAAAAAGGCAAGAACGTCTGTAACGGAGACGCAAGTTTCTAATCTTGACACATGGTCCGAATAAGCGAGGGACTGGCACATTAGATAGAATAAGATTGTTGTTGTCTGAATAACTTTATCAACGGGCGATGAAGCCATGAAAGGATTGCTACCGAACATCTGACTTCCAAAAGAAGATAATATATCGTCATTTGGCGGTCTAGTGCAGACATTTTTTGTTGAGGCCATTCCAACTTTGATTGCAAATGATGCAAAGTTTCACTAACTCGTCCATCACCAGATCATTGCTGAATCCTTTTTTTTTCTTCTATCTACTAGAACCAAAAAAAAAAAAAAAGTGTCAGAATGTGGTGTGATTTCATGATGAATTTTTTTTAAAATTCAGCATGTAAATGAGAAATAAGCACGAAAAGATGATGATGCGGGCAGTAAGAGTGTAAATGATTACCCTGAAGTGTAAGTTTGATATGGTTGTGTAACGAAGCAACAAACCATCAACGACCAATGATAGGTAAGGAGACGAAACTTATCTCTGCGAGAAGACGTCCGTCGCTCTGCAGCCGCATGCGTAATAGTCTGGTGTAACCTAATCACGTTAGCAGAGGGATTAAGTGCAACCCACACATAAACACACAGTAAACTTAAAAAAAAAGAAAGTGATAGTTTTAATTGCATGTATTACTGTAGGGGTTAGAGATTTCTTCGCAAAATAAAGAGAAAAAATTGATAAAGAAAGTTTCTGAATGTTACATTAGACAGACAAAATATCAAGTAAAAGAAGAAGAAAAAAAAAAGAATATGCGCGAAATTAGGCGGAAATCAAAAAAGAAAAAAAAACCAAATCCCTCGAAAAAAGAAAAGGCAGGCAGCTTATAAGCTGCACGTACACTACACTGCAGATGAAAGTAAAAAAAAAAGAAAAAATAAAGAAGTATACAAAATGTAAATGATGGTTAACTAAAATTAAGAAGAGAAAAGGCATTTGATGGGGAAGAGAGGAAGATTTTTGCCATTTTTAAAAAATTAAATAGAATGAATCTAGAACAAAAAATGGCCGTGTGTTTTTCGTACATTTTGTTGTTGTGCGTTATAAGATTGTTGTTGTTGTTGTTGGTATTATTATTATTCCCGGTCATCTTCTTCAAAGAATTTTTCCGCCACAATGTACTGATCATTTGATTTGTACAGACGCTTGACGCAGGCGATGGTTGAAGGAATGGTCATGAACATCCAAGCGGCGATAGGCAAGGAGATGTAATCAAACATGTTGCGCCATGTACGTGATTCGGATCTTGCTTTACGGAAGAGTTCACGATCGACGACACGATGGAGGTTTTCGTAAATGGCGAGAGTACCGAAAAGAGGGAGTGGTAAGAAGACGGTGATGATTTTCACAATGTTCCACAAGGTTGCATAAAAGTCAGAGGTCAGGATAGGATTGTCAGCTGGGTCAACGATGGCGACCATCGGATGCGGCGGGAACAGGATAAACTGCATCAAGGGTACAGCAGCAAACATCAACCAGGCAGAGGTGACAGGGATCATATGGGCTTCCAGTACTTTGACGCAGCAGATAAGCTTATCGATCCAGAAAGTGGGAGAGGCATACATGGAGGATTTCTTTGTCAGACTCGGGGCATTGAGGACCATACCATTCGCGTCGACAGTCAAACTCCGAACGCCGAATGCGTTACGCAAGGTGTACGCAACGTCAGCCACACCGTTGTAATGTCGCTTTGCCTGTACAAAACGGGCATGCATGTTGGACATATAACCATTTGCCTGGACATTGGTCAGATTAATCGGTACAAAAATGGGAGCACATCGTGCAAGGCCGTCTGTCTTGAAAAAGCATTTGAGCATCATATGCATATCTTCACCCACAGAATCTTGATCGGTATCCCAGAAACCCACACGTTCAGCCAAGACCATACTCAAACTGTAAGTAGAGCAAGGGAAAGCGATACCGCGACTATTGCTCAAATTGGACATGACCATAGCAGACCAGGTAATATCGGCCATACGAACGGCTGCAGGGACTTCAAAGCTGTTACGAGAGAAAAAGATGGGTGGAGCAAACAAAAGGAAATACGGATCGTCATTTTGCGAAAAAGATTTTTCAACCTTTGAGGTAAAAAAGAAATGGTGTTAGTAAGAAGACGTAAAAAAAAAAAAGCATTGGCATAGTTTTTTCTTTTTTACCTCTTTGACGTAGAGTTCCGGAATAGAAGAGTCAGAATCAGAAACGGTCAGAATAACTCTTCTCCTGTCTACACCCCTCTGCACCATTTCAGAACAGCCGACTCGAGCAGCATAGGATACGTTAGAACCCTTGCCACGAGCTTCTCCGGGAATGTCAGCTGGATGAGCGGTAACGATAAAATGCAAAAAGCTATCCTTGAAGTAGTTTGTTAAGCTTTCAGCCTTGATCTCGTGTCCCACTTCCGAGGCTTCCATAGCCAGGATGATAACATAATTGTTTCGTGCATTCCTGTGATAATCATCATATTAGAATCAATCTAAGGGAGAAAAAGGAGAAAGAAAGAGAGAAAAAAAGAGAAAAAAGAGGGAAGATATACCTGTGGTTTGCCAGTCGTTTAATTGTATCTCTTAACAAAGCTTCGGGTTCTCCATAGTTTGGTACGATGAAAGCATGAACAAAATAGGAATCCTCGTAAAGTTTTAAAGTAGCTTCCATTTCATCAAATCGTTCATCATCCACAATATTAGAATAACGTTCGCGTGTTGGAGTAGGCGAGGGAGAGGCAGGACCTGATGAGGCAGCAGAGGTAGACATCTTGTCGGCAGCATTATTAGCACGCTGTAAGGCATTCCAGTTACGAATAGTTTTCTTGATGTTAGAAGCGGTAATCCAGAATTTGAAGACGTGGTTAATTTGAGTATAAAGGAAACAAGTGAAGTACAATATAAGAAAGATAAGATAAATACGTGGAATAAGAACTGGTCCTAAAGGTAATAGTAAGATGGACCCAATGGCAGCCATTGGAGCAACCAACTCAAAAGGGTAATTTAAAAGCATCATCATTTATAAGAATCTGGTGATGTTGTTATGTAGGATGCGAAATGTGTAATAATAATAATAAATATAATAGAAAAAGGGGAAAAAAGGGACAAAGAATTGAAACAAAAACGGGAAAAGAGAAAGAACCAAAACGTCAGTGAGTTAACTTTTTCCCTCTTATAAGAAGAAAGAAAAAAAAAAACAAACGCGGTGGCGGAAAACTGTTTCGTCTCCGGTGTAACCTTTTTCTCTCTTTTTTTTTCTCTTTTTTTTTTTTTTTACGTGACCACTACAGCAGTTACCAGCCAATAAGAAACTCATCTTAATTGATTGAACCTGTTCCCTTTTCATATACACACTTTGAACTTTTTATTTTTGGATGAAAGGACATTTTTTAGCCGGTAACCGGGATATTCTTCTTCTTCTCTTTTTCTTTTAAAAGAATGCCAAGCTTTAAGTAAGCCCGCATGAAAGGCTCAGTCCAATATATATAATATACTACTACTACTACTACTGTTAACCACCGCCCAGCGGAGCAATAAACCTAGTATCAAACCCATACACGTGTGATCTTCATCTATCTCCAAGGGCTTAATTAATTCCACAACGATTCCTATATGGTGATATTTTACAAAACCTTTTTGTTTTCATACATTATAACGAAATATATAAACTTAATTATATAACTGCTATCCAACTTGCCCTTCTTACCTTCTTCTTCACTCTCTCTCTCTCTCTCTCTCTCTTTTCGGTCATTACCCATTTAGGAAATCCCTCCTAAGCTGGAAGGTTAGCAACAGTAGTAAACTGTATCTTTAGATCTTGCATAAATACTGCCAACGATCAATCTTGGCTGTACGAAATAAAAAAAAAAAAGAAAAAGAAAAGTAGAACATTACTAAAATACCAATAGACAGAGTATGTCCATCCACTCCTTTATGATTGATCGATTGGAAATGAGACGACATCATCTCTCATCTTTATAAAATGATGTAATTCATCGTTGCATCGCCTTCCGAAAAAAAACAAGCTCTGTTGAAATAGTAACATGCTAAGCAGTGCCCTTTCCAATAATCTCCTACTTCCTTTTTTGGAAAATAACGATGTCTCCGCTTCGGATCTCTTGGCTTTTTCTTAGCGAAAAAAAAGGATTGGCTCCGAAAAAAAAAATAACATTAGCATTTGAGACATGAGCTGAGCAATACAGATAGGTCAGGTATCAATTCTGATAAATTCAGCAACAGGCACGCAACATTTTTGTTACGAATTTGAGACCTCATTCAGGTCCAATCATGAACCTTATTCAAGACCAGCAAGAAAAATTAAAACAGCCTATTGGAGTACCGCAAGACGATCAAATATAGGATCCCGATATCTCGCTTGTGATAGGGTTACCTGAAAGTCTTAATATCTCAAAATACACTAAGAAGTCTCAGGTCGCACTCACAAAGCTATAGACTACAATCATCATCAACTTTTATGTTCGCCGCTTTAGATGGACTTTTCTGGCTTAAAAGGGGTTTCTCAGACAAAGGAACTCTTTACAAGGACAATGTTGTTGTATCACAAAGCTGATGTTGACATTTATCAACTAACGGTATAATATCACCCTTATTTAGACCAACTTGGTAACTCAAGCCATGCTCAGCTGTCGAACATAAAGTATGACAACGTTGGCAAGTTCGTTCGAGAACAGAACAGTAAAATAGGAACAACATTTGATAAAGTTTAAGCAAACAAACAAATGGTTTCCATCAGAATAATCGGGAATGTGAACAGCCCAACCCCCTCTCAATCGAAAACATGACACACTTCAGCCTGATTCTTCGTATGGATTGCAGTAGTTTGGTTTTGCTTACGCCACTAAATATCACATGAAAAGTTTACATGGCTTTCTTTGCATCCCGGAAACGCCCTAGATGGACTGCGGTTACTCGTCAGTGGATAGAATGATAATCCAAGACGCGAGTGATATGCTGGTCATTAGGATGCATCTAAGCTGAGCAGAAGGGAGGGGGTGGGTTCTAAAAATGGACCACAAGTAGATGGTGGCAGTAGAAGCGTCGCCTCTCCCTCTCCCTCTCTCTCTCTTTCTCTCTCTTTCTTTGATTCCATTCCCGGCCAACTGTTGTATTCCAGAAAATTAAAGAAATCTTCTTGTTGCAGTTAGCGAGTGAGCAAGTCCAGAATAAAATATTGGGTTTGGCGGAACACAGATGAGTAATGAATTGGTCATAGCGTCGTGGCGCCTCGTGATAACACACTGCATAACCCCAAGTCCGTAAAACCCCCCTTAGACACACCTCAAGACATGTTTTAGCCAGGTGTTCATTTGTCATAAATGGTAACAATGAATAAAATGCAATCAATATGTTGAAGTAATTGCTAAGAATAAACCTGTTAAAGACTTTTAGAAAACATAGCGTTCCAGAAATTGACGCATAAACTATATCTTTTGATCTTCCAAATAACCACATCTCGTAATAAGAAGACAGGAATGATATTCTTGATCTTCCACCCTATAGGTAACATAACGTTGGCCATACTACTGTACAATGGAATCCAGTTCACTGTAACGGTACCTTTTTAAAACACCGTTCATTTTACATAGAAGGATCCTGCATCATCAGGATGAGTATCCCTACATAATGCTCGATAAGGAAAATCTCGTTTGAGATTAGAAAAGCATAAATCTCGATTCAAATGAATGCTATTCGAGAAGACTAACTGAATACAGTGTGATAAACATTAGATAAACAACTTGTAATCTTCCGGTTTAAAGTAGGATAGTTACACCATCCAACGTGCTCAGCAAATCATTCATTGGTAGTGATGTCTGATTTTTCGACCAAAGTACGCTTACGTAGGATAAATTGTTTGACTTGTGAAGCTACAGTTCAGAGGACGTTGGATTACTATCTTTATGCAGCATCACTTGACGTGAAATTCCACAATACAAGAGCAAAATGATGCATTCGTTAAATGTCCGAATGTAGACGAATATCATGAACCAAACCAGATGATGCATGATTTCCGCAGTTATCTTTCGCTTGGATCTACCCGAGGTTTTAGCCACGGTAAGGTGATGAATTACTACCATCTAATAATTGTGTTTCAACTTTTGAGATTGGCATGTATCCGAGCATATCATCATGCATTTTTCGCAAAGCTCTGTGGTATAGCTCTAACGAGAAAGTAAGCACACCACCTACAAGTTTTGCTCCTTGTTCATCTTGTGATTCGCGTCTATTCTTCATGAATCTATCTTGAGAATCAGTGTCTTCAAATCAAGTCGTTGCTCCTCGTTGCTTCGCCTTGTCGATTTTCATCCCTTTGTCAGCTTCTACTTGCCGTAGAAGAATAATTTATCTCATTATGAACACGCCGCAATAAACGCAATCAATACTTCAATTGTACTACAAAGTACAACCTATAAATTGCGCGCCTGCATTTGCTTTTCTGGGAGAAAGATATTTAGTCATGTAACAAGAAAAAAAAATTATTTATGCAGTAGCGCGGAACTTAAAAAATTTCAGAGGACACCGCTCTGATTTGAGCCACTCCGTCGAAGGCGAGATAATGCAAAAAGTTAACCTCTCCTATTCAGAAGCTAGTCTGTAACAAAGCCAACACAAGTTCAACTAGCGCTTCGGGCTTGCCTGCCCTGCAAACACAGCTTGATGAGAATGTACATGGTCGTGAGAGATCTTTATCACTAGTCAGGCCTTAGCCTATGCTGCTAAGCTGTTGGTATGAAACCACTACCTGATATGGTCTGGTCCAGGTAGTTCAACTCGATGTCGCCTATGCTGAAGCTCCCTTCATGGACAACACAGGAAAAGAGTTGTCAAGCAGGATCGAAACGACGCACGTGTACACGGTGCGCGCCTTAAAACGGGGGCCACGCGATGTAGTTTATAGACGCAACTTGATCCCCAATTTCTTTGTTCTCTTTCAGGTCAAATGAAACAACACCAAATTGCTGGTCCTGGCTATTTCAAGCGTGATGGATCTCTTTCCAATGCTGTCAAACCGCCTTTCGCACCTACTGTCCAAGTAGGATCATGTCAGTAATTGCTGCAAAAACTAGTAGAACGGAAACAACTTTTTCCAAGAGGCTCCCCGCAGTTGGGGAACAGTCAGGACAAAACGCTTACAACGATTACGGATGGATTATGTTCGGACGGCACCGAGTGTTTCAAGGATTAACAGGATGACTGCCGTAATTCCTGGCGTCACTGCGACGTAATAGCGATGTATTTAATCTATGCGGGTGTGGCCGAGTCAAATATTGATATACTCAAAGAACACCTACGAGTGTTATTACCAGTGGAGAATATACAGTGGTCCTCCGATAATTTCACCCTCGATTTTTCAACCTCTTTGGAGAAACTGGAGAAGTATCTACACCTTAAACCATTCCATGCAGTCCCAACTCTCAGTAATTTCGACACGATGTCTGTATTTTGGTGGTTGAAGCTATCGGGGGACCACTGTAACACAACGCCTGTCAGCCAACAACAAGCATGGCATCTCAACTGTCGGTCGACGAATATAAGGGTGTCATTATCGATATCGATAACGGCGATCCACAAGTGAACGCGTTCGGCAACTGCATGGACAAACAAAACGGTAGATTCGGAAAATGTATAACGACGAGGGGGAAAGACGTTCCCTTCGCCGATCAAGGATTTGACCTAGTCGGAGAAGGAGAACAAAGAAAAAAAAATCAACTGAGCAAGGGCCTGCTCGACAAGTCTCAATCAAGCAATCCAACGAGGTAATGCATTCTTTACTTGCAAAACAAATAAATAACTAGATTGCCCACTCCACTCTAGGGGCCGGAGAGACCACGCGGGCAGGTCCGTCAGAGACAAGAAGCTGAGGAGAAACCTGAAGAAGAGCCTGAGGAAGAAGCGTAAGCGCAGCAACCGCGGATAAGTCGCCCCACCGTTTAGAATACCAACAAATCCACTTGAATCAAGTCAACACTTTTTCGCTGGCCTATTCAAGACGTGGATGCCGTGTGGTTGCTACAGAAGTACTTGGATACATTTTATCCAGAGGGAGTTGTACAAAGCATCCGACAGCAATCAGGACAACGAGATGTCGCTACACTATACTTTTGTTGCCCATACATTGTAGGCTTCCAAAGTGGTGGCCATCGCATTTTCGCAAGCGACAACATGAATGCCACTCATAGCGTTTGATGCCGCCCATTGCAGAACCAGATATGGGCGAATCCCATCGTGTGTTCGTGGACCATTGTACAGGGCTTCTGAATATCATACAGACGCGAAGGACGAATCATTGTCGTCGAAATCGACGAATTCTATACATCGCAGGTACTAAAAGAAAAAGAAGGCTTGCTATTGCAGCGGAAAGAAGTAACATTGCTTATTATGCAGGTCTGCTCACACTGCAGTACAAGAAGTCTGATGAACGTAGAACTGACGAGGGCAAACTGAACGCCATATTGTATTGCGCAAATTGCACAGAGAACTATCAAGGAGCAAGGGGGAGCTGGCAACGAGACATCAACGCAGCCCGAAACATCCGCCACACAGCAGAAGCGCGTCTGATAGCTCCTCATACCAGGGACGAATAGAGATATGTAGTGTGTCAAGAGGACTTGCGCGCTGGCCTCATCCAGCGTGAATTTGAATTGAATAAAACTGTAGAGGATGTCAAAATAAAACACATGACGTCCCTTCTTTTCAAAACAAGGCAGTTCCTGCAGTATCTCTATTACTATCAGGATACTTTCACGCCAATTTCACTACATGCGTCTTTAAATCAGGTAGTGCTAGTTACAGGCGCAGAATTCCCGTGATTGTTTATGGCAAAAAAGTGGTTCAGATATTTCCCCCCAAGATAATCATATCCCATGATACAATTAAACAACAATAGCTTTTTCTTGTTTGTCCGAGAGATCCAAGTCTCCCTAATACGAAATCTGCGTAAACATTAAACAAAGCCGACCAACAAACACAACTGCGAAAAAAAAAAAAGCTGGGGTAATGATACAGGTGCAGCTTTCCAACGACAACTGAGGTGATTGGTTATGCAACAAAAAGTTTATCAAACGATGGTTGTACTGGTGCCTCCTCGTGTAACATTATTACAAAATGAATCAAAACTACGCTACACGATTTGTAGACAGCTGTCAAAGTGGTTTGAGGAAAAAAAAAAACTAACGAAGCGGACTTGGATGCATAATACGAAAAAACTTCATCAATGAAAAGACTCATGTATCAAAGACATACGGTGGGGGGAGTTTACGGGTGTTGCAGGTTGAAACTGTGCAAGTTGCATGTTTGAAGACATGTGCAAAAATTGGTTATCTCTCTAGAAAACAAATAGAACAAATCGGCTAAAGAAAAAAAAGGAAGGCGTCTCTCTCTCTCTCTCTCTCTCTACTCATGCATCATGCAAGTTGTAGTAGTTGTAGACTACATTAGTCCAATGTCAGCATGTGCGTTGTAAAGAAAATAATGATAGATAATGGTGCTTATCCCGTTATTTGAGCTGCACCAACGAAAGGGAAAGTTGGTCCCACGACTTGTAACCTATCTGCAGTCGTCCTCTCATCGATAGCGAATGGTTTAAGTTCAACTTGCCTGTGTTCAGAAAAAAGACGCGCTTTTGTTGTGGCGCGGGCACTGATTGTTGTACTGTTTATTCGGAACCAGACGAACGTTGCACTGGCTCAGAAATGTCCTCAGTTCCTACCTACGCAGATAGCGAAGATCTCGTTGCACTCATTCGTGATAAAACTAAGATTCCGGGAAAGGATTACCTTGTTATTGATGTGAGAGACAATGACTTCGTGGTAAGTTCAATACCATTAGGTTTCACTCCCTTCTTAACATAAATCAAGGGAGGCAACATTCCTGGAGCAATCAACATTCCAGCTGCAACATTGGTGGACAATGTCGATAGCCTAATCGAAAAATACCGTGAAGTACCGCAAGTGTACTTTCACTGTGCACTGTCGCAAGTTCGAGGTAAAAGACTGAGAGTGTGAGAAAAGGGGAAAAAAAAAGGGGAGTAGGTGTCTTAGGATAAAGCCTTGGCTGGTTAGGCCCGAAATCAGCGCGTATTTACAAAGAATCGTTGTCCCTGCGGGGTGTCGAGTTGAAGCAGGAGGTAAAAGAAAAAAAGAAAAAAAATGATATGCATCCGGTTGACAGTGTGAGACATTTAGGTTAAGGTGCTGCGAGGTGGATTTGAAGGATGGCAGATGAAATATAGAAACGAACAAGATCTACTCGAAAACTTTGACCCTGCCTACTGGTCTGAGGACCATTTCTGATATCTCTCTCTCTCTCTCCCTCTCTCTATCTATAAAGTCTCATTTTCTTTATATTTGAAGAAACACATCTAGAAACTACCCAGTGCTGCATTCTGTTTTCCAACTGGGAAAACCAGAAGGGTAGATAAGTACAGGCCAATGATAATACCTATAGAAGCTTCTATCATGGACAAAGCAAACCTTGCCCCCTCACCTCCACCGGATTCTGCAAAAGCAATACCACTGCGTAGACCGACGGAACCTGATACGCGCTAAATTAACTTGTCAATCTCTTTTTCCCGTCATCCCTTACCTGGGACCAGCATGAAAGCCTAAAATTTTAGAGTTAGCGGCAGGGGAAGAGCGGTATTTTTTTTTTTTTTTGGTCTTACACCCAGAAGAATCGCATCAAATGAGAGATTGTCTGTGTATCTGGTGTATAGATTTCCAAGCAAACCAACCAGAAATGCAGGAACGAACTGGATTACTTGATTTGTCGTATGTGTCCAATGGCTAAGGGCATAATATGTTGCGAACCCTGCGCAAGCCACTGCGGTCATTCTGGGCCATCGACTAGGAAATGCACGGATGTAGATGCAAAAAACAACCTAGTGTGTGATAGAGAATTATTACTACCATCCCTTTTTCTTTTTGTTTTATATACTTACGCAGAACATTGGGGTCAGTAAGAAAAACCACCAATGGCTCATGGAAGTGGGACAGGTTTGGGGATTATACAGACGAAAAGCGGTATCCATCGTCAAGTACAGTCCTTGGCCGGTTGTCAGACCATATGCTAGGATATAAGAGTACAGGAGCGCATATACCAAACGGATGATTCCGCTAATTAGATTTCGACTGGCAAGCTCGATAATAGCGCTATTTCAAAAAAGTTTAAAAAATAAAATAAAATAGGGATCATTTAAGTTTTCCGATATACCTGGTCATAGCCCATCCGGGAAGTAGTATGACAATTGCTCCAAATGCCGTGGGTACAAAACAGATCTGGCTGTGGCCAGCAGCTTCCCAAAAAAGAAGATTTCATTTTTAGTAAAGCAAGAAAAAAAATGCAACCAACCTTCTCTCTCCTCCCCCCCCCCCCCCCCCCCCCCCTTAGGTTTACCTGTTGCCAAGAAACCGATGATCATGCATGCTGTAACATCGAATAAGGGACCTAAGCCTTCCCACAGTATAGCTAAGATCTCGTAGGCTGCTAGGAACAGAGCCAAGGCAGCGGCTACGCCTGCTTCTTTCCATCCACCACCATAGAAGATGATGGCGGAAGTGAAGCCTCCGATGGCATAACTAGCTGCTCGGATCCATGTCGGCAGATATTCCGGTCTGTCACTGACCAAATTAAGGTAGGTTAGACCTTCATCCACTGTTACTTGGTGTCCCAATAATAATTGACCCAGGCGGTATAGCTCGTTCAGGCGCTGCATGTCAAAACCTTGCATCTGTCCAACAAAGTAGGTTTCTGTGGTGTGAGCGTCCTTATCGATGAAATTTAATAGAACTATGTTAGGCATATGAATAAAGGAGAGGTCAACACCAATGAAGTCGGCCATTTGGCGAAGTACTGCTTGCACCCGATGTGAGGGACAACCATACTGCAGTAAAGATTGCGACAATTTCCTCAGAAAGGCTTGCTTTTGGAGGTAATCAGCAATATCAAATGTCAGACGCATGCGGTCTGTGAGATCTTCATCATGTTTGATATCACTGGGAAGGGAAAGCATAGCCGATGCTTGGGAAGTTCTGCGTGAGGGAGAGGACATGGCGATTTTATGGATATTGGGAACAATGTAAGTTTGTTTCCAGCGATCCTTGAATTTCCTCCGTTTTCCGAACCGACGGACCTTCCCATGTTTAGCTTCCTAAAAGGAATTTCAATGGGCGAACAGCCACAAAAGAGAGAGAGACAGACAGAGGGAAAGAGGGAGGGAGGGAGGGAGAGCGACGGCCTTACTTTGCTCAAGTCTACTTCGCTTAATGACTTGGTATCCAACTTTTCAGAGATTGCATCTTCTTTGGTTTCATATTTCATAAGAGCTGAACGAATGCCTCTGCATGCAGTGTCCGTGCGGTATGGGAGAGGAGTGCTACGCCCACTTGTCACTTTCTTTCCGCCATAAGCTTGATCAACCAAACGGGCAGACTGAGCTACATAATTCGCATAGGAACCTTTTTCCAACACAGCTTTTCGTATCTTGTGCAAATCATCTGTATCAAAGTCGATGGCTTGTGTCTCTGGTGGTAGATACTCTTCCATGGCAATAGAAGCTGGTTCTGCGGGTTGCTGCGGTTGCTCCGCGATCGGTGCTTCATGTGCTCTGGACTGCTTTCGCTGTTTCATTAATATCGCAGCTCGTAAGGCTTGAAGCTCAAGAGGAGAAGGTTCGTCCTCTCCCCAATTGCTCATGTCGGGTTCATGCAGGTGCTCGTGGTCTGGTTCACGGATACGCGTGTCTAATGTAGTTCGCCTAAAAAGAGGGACATTTCCCAGGCTCGACTGTCCTGCCAAACTGCCACCAAATGTAGTACTAGGTTTTCGTGTGTCTTCCATGGAGTTAAACACAAAAACAAAAAAAAAAAAGGTTGCGCAAAATGTTTGTGTTCCCCTCCTCTTCGAAACAACTTTTTTCAAGTGGAACATTTACAATAAGAATCAACGATGGGATTGAAAAATGCTTCAAACAGAAAGGGTTTTATGCAAATAACTTTAACAGTGCGCCCTACCTTTCTCGTCTGGTTTTTCTTTTTTTTTTTTTTTCCCATCACCCTTTATTAGCTTCTTTACCTCTTTCCTTAGGATGGTATGATACTAATCTTTGACGTTGATGAAAAGCTGCTGATATTTTCGGAGCATTTCTAAAGATCCAGTGGCTGTCCTTCACGTGGCGCGGGGGGGAATGCTTCACTTGGGACAATTGACCACGTGCAACGTTACGTATACTTTTTTTTCTTTTTTGCTCTTTTGTTACTTGACACTTAATGGACAGTACGCTGTTTCTTCTGAGTGGAGAAGCAATAAATTTCTAGAAAGATGAAGAGGTAGTTCACTTATCGTTTTGATCAGGTGCACGTTTTGTTTGTTGCAAAAGAACGGAGCTATGGTTTCACAAAGCCGAGGGCCGATCATTTTTCATCATGTACCCCCAGCTTTCCATAGTAATTAACACCTTTGTACCCGCAGGACTTTTAAACTTGTTGCTATGAGACAAACACACGTATTTCACGAAGGATGCTTCGGCTTCCGGGGCCACTTTTTCTGTTATCGTCGTGTGACGTGAGCAATAAGACATGACAGAATTATTCACGGGATACTGGCACCACACACACACACACACACACACACACACAAGAAAAAAAAGATACATTAGATATTGCTATCACGGGCCCTGACTTCTTTGCATATAATTTTTTTGGGGGAGGAACCAATTTTTCGGGTCCAACACCAGCATTCAAAAAGGGCGTATCCTTCCAACGCATCCATCTTTACTCACAGTCATCTCTCTCTCTCTCTCTCTCTCTCTCTTTCTTTTTCTACATATATATATATTTATATATGTATATACTTCTGTCCACTGACCAGCAAATAATATAAACAGAGCTTTTTCCCTTTTCTTCCTTTTCTTCTTCTGCAAGTTTTTTTTCTTTCACTTCCTTTCTTTAACTTTGATGTTCTCCAATACTCTCTTCACGACGACAGAAGAACCGATATCTCGGATACTTTTTGTGGAGCATGATCACCAGAAACTATTACATTCACCACTGCGGATGACACGATCATCGACCAGGGATTCAGGCTTTTACGATGATGGCACATTAGACAATTTCACCGATGAAGCTACCGATGTATCTTCCTCTACTTCCGATTCTATACCTCCTGAACTTCCTACCCTACCCGTCCCACTTGTTTTATCACGCTGGGCAGAAGACAATCTTTGTGTTGATTTACTTTCACTTTATGAGGTATAAAAAGAAAAAGAAGAAAAAGGGACTGGGCTTGTGTACTTATTTTTGATGTAGAGATTGTTACCTACCAAAGATACCTTTGATCGGCGTAATGCACTAGCAATAAAGATAGAAAAAATGTTGAATAGAGAATGGCCGGGGCGTCATATACGGGCTCATTTGTTTGGGTAATGATTCTATTCGTCAACATCTCATTAACTAAAAAAAAATCCTTGTTTTTTGCATAGATCGTCAAAAAATGACCTAGGGACTTGCACATCTGATGTTGACCTATGTTTGACAACGCAGTGGCCAGAATTAATTTGTATTTCTACTCTGGCCACAGTGTTGAAAAAAAGTAATATAAGAGCGAACCGTGCTCCTGATTGGTTTTAGTATACTAAACAAGCAATATATTAGATGGTATGCAGAGTGTGCATACGGTACCACACGCCAAAGTGCCTATTGTGAAATGTGTAGACCCATTGTTGTAAGTAACTAGCCCTTTTTTTTCTTTTTCTCACAAGTCAATATTTATAGGCAGCTGGCTTGCGACATGAATGTCAATAATACCCTCGCATTATATAATACCAAAATGATCAAGACCTATGTGGCCATCGATCCTCGGGTCCGGCCGTTAATAATGACCATCAAACATTGGACCAAACAGCGAGCGTTGAACAATGCAGGTAATTAATGATAACTCGATTTTTTACCAATGACGTTTCTTTCCTAATTGTTTGACAAAAGCGGACGGTGGGACGTTGTCAACCTATACATGGACTTGCATGATCATCAACTTTTTGCAAATGCGGCAGCCCCCCATTCTGCCCGTGCTGCATCGCATGGGACATGTGAAGTCGGACAAAACGGTAAACGGGTGCGACACATCGTTCTATAAAGACCTGTCCTCCCTGCGGAACTTTGGACGCTATAATCGCGAAAGCCTTGGGGGTCTCCTCTACGCTTTCTTCCGACGCTTCGCTTATGAGTTTGATTACGAAACTCAGGTGATCTCAGTAAGACATGGCTGCTACCTCCAAAAGTCACAAAAGGGCTGGGACCAAGGCCCTAACAAACGCTTACTCTGTGTGGAAGAACCATTTAATGTGGATCGGAACCTAGGCAACTCTGCCGATGACACGTCCGTGCAGGGTCTCCGGCGAGAATTCCGACGTGCCGTACATCTTTTATGGGAAACAAACGACTGGAACGCCGTATGCTCTCCCTACATCCCACCCGTATTCAAGGAACAAACGCCACCACAACCACAGCCTCCGCAGCCACAGCCAGCTCCCCAAGACCAAAGTGCCTCCTCCATGCGGTCGCCGTATTACCCATACCTGTCTCAGCAACCACCGTCGCCGTCGTACAATGTTCCACAACAGCAAAAAATTGCAACGCCTGACCAGTGGCATTCAACCGCGGAACAGCCTCATTACGATGATGGCTGGCTCAGCATCGAGCGGAGGTCCCGGAACACCAATGATCGTCCTCGACCGTGTTATCCAAACGTACTAGATACACGACGAAGGGGAAGAGGAAAATCTAAACTCTGCGCAGTCGAAGTGAATACCATACCTATTGAACGCAAAACAAGACAAGATTATCGAACTCGTAATTTCATCACTTATTCACAGAGCCAATTTGTGTAAAAAAGAAAAAAAGAAAAAAAGAAAAAAAAAGAGAAAAAATACAAAAAATACCCCTAAAACTAATACAGCATCTTCGTGAAATTCTGCATCCATTTTAAAGATTGCTTTGCAAACAGTTTCTTGTGTATGTGTGTGTGTGTGTGTGTGCTACACACTGTTGAGGTCCTTAGGATGATGTTTGTCAACGTCTCATCGGCGCACATAGGCTAACAGGATGGTTTGAGAATTTACCGGATTTATCCGTCGCGCTGGCGTTTTCCCATACTTTTTGACGTGTTTAGCGAGAGTGGATTTGCGCATCTAGTTAGAGACTTTATGTTCACAAAAGAAGATCCTATCTGTGCGTACTTTCTATCATGTTCGTCCCACTATGATGGGCGCCCTCTAATGATGCGCGAATTCAGTGATCCACTTCTATTCTGTAGTTTGATTGCCACTGTCCTGGATAGGCAGCGTATGAAAGGCTCAACGACGTCGAGGATCAAAGCTTCTTCTTTAGATTTTGCTTATTGCATTTTGCTTTACTTCCTACGGTATGTGCTGCTGCAGTAATTCAATAATGTGAGGCGAGCTTTTGTTCCATAGTCTTCCCACTCCCTTTGCCTTCTTTTCACTTTTTTGTAGATGCCGCATCACATAATAAATTTTATCTAACACCGACAATGCCAGTCTTATACTTCTTCTTTGCTTGTCTGTCTTTTCTCCTGTTTGTAAGCGCGCTATTCCTTCCATGATTGTCATAGACTGACTTCATTCTGCGCAGGCGTTCTTTCTTCTTTTCCTTTTCGCCTCAGGAAAATATCAGCGCTTCTTAAACGAGTGCGTATGCCTCATGTAGAGACACAGCGTTTGTAATTGCTTATCTTTGTGTTATATGAGCTGTTTCATACTGATAACCTTTTTTTCCGTCCGTAGTCCAGGCGAGTTTTTGTTTTCTATCAGCTTTTTAGCTATCTTCCAAAAAAGAAAAAGGCAATTCATACTGTGTGCCACCCTGAATGGGATGCGCTGCGGTCCCGGTCCATGCATCGGGATGACACTAATGGTAATTGGAATAACAAAGTATTATTGAATCTTATCGTGAATGGCCTTTTAATGCTACTCATAAATTTTGCGTCTATTGGAGATCCAGCTTCAAGCGAGTACATTTATGCTTCTTCTCATAAACGCTATATTGACAACGCATATTTCATTTCCTTAGCGCAAACTTGATTTCTTCATGGACGCAGAATTAGTTTAGAACAGCTTAACTTACGCCATTCAGTAAACGGACTCTGTTTCCCAGCACGCATTTTTGATTGACTGCATACACAAGTTTTTCATGTGTCTTGTCTATTGTTTAGCCTGCATGGTCTTTTCCCCGAAGCCGACTTGGCTGTGGGTGTAACTTACTTATAATTCACTCTTGGGTTACTCAACGTCATTCACTTTCCGCGATCGGATAGCAGGTACTGACCAAGCCCTACGGTCGTTTACTTACTTTTTTGGTCATAATGCAGGTTGAAATTATTTGATCTTACTTTGGCAAGATTCTGGGTAAATTTGCCATAACCATTACTGTACTGGTTGCAGCCCGCTATAACAGCATGTGAAAGTTTTCCACTGCTCTCGTGCGCCTGTCGATTTGATTTTTAGTACCGGATATTTTCTCGACTTTGCGTCCGCTTGAAATGATTCGGTGTTACTTGCAGATGAAACTCTGCGCTCTGAAGTATATCTTTTTACGTTCATTCAAATCTATGATGTGCATGTTATACTTTTCGATGTTATGTTTGTCAGAGACAGGGGGTTTTGCTGTCTCGTGCTGAGAATGGGTGGTAAGCTAGAAGTATCCTTATTGGTGTTCCACATTCACCACTCGAACTCACACAGGTGGGAACTACAGTAGCGATCTTAGTGTATAAAAGTCTAAAGTATAAGGAAAGGAGACGAATGTGTGAGTGTGTGTGTAGGAGTGAGATGCGAGATACTGGCTGCCACAGCTCAATCGTCGCAGGATTACAGGTAAGTATAGTGTGAGGCCATTACGATAAGAACCTATACCAACGTTTGTAAGGCATGTTTATGCGTGATCGAAAGATGATTAGAGGAATTCAAATTCATCCAAAGCATAAAAAGATCGTGATTTAAAGCTCGTCAAAACTTTTTTATGGTCTTTACGTTGTGCATAAGGATTTAACACGGATGGCAACTTTTTCTTTGTGTGTAGAATGATTTATTGAGTGCTGCTGAACACGGATGGTAACGTGAGAGATTTTGTAACAGTAGGGACAAAGTCGAAATCTGGCGCACCGCTTGCACCGCTGTCGTTCTCCACGATTTCTACTGTTCCCCTCACGATTTTGCTATATATCTTTCAGCAACAAATTGCAAATATGCCATGCTTACCTTAGATTGCCATGCTAATTTCAAGATGGGGGCTACCTTGTTAAAGAACTGTCCGATTTGCAATGGGATCTCGAATACCTTCGACCTGCGAACACGGTAAACATACCCATTCGGGCAATCCGTCACAAACAACCGATTTCTTCTGCGAAGACATCAAAACCATACGCGTACGCATATCGTCAACCTGGTGTTCTCTGGTACTACGGCAAAGAATACCACATTCGAAGTACGAGTGAAGTCAACTTTGGCATGACTATGCCTCAGTTTCATTTCAAGCAACCTTCCCAACGGGGTACGTCATTTGACACGTTCTATCAAAGCGATATATATTAATCAGAGGATTAATGCGGATGCTATACCTCAATGCCAAGTCTAAGAGCAACATTTTTGAAGCGCTTGGTCCATGTTCCTCGCATATCACCATTTTCCGTATTATCCGCGACAAAACTTTTATTCTGCTCACAGAATCGCTTCAGAGAAGGCGTCGCTTCCTCAAGCCTGAAATATGTTTCAAAGACTTGAAATTATTGCGTAAATATCATAATATATTCGTAATGCTATTACCTTTGAGGAAGCGGGAATCAAGATTGGTCGTCGTTGATGTCCTCGAGGACGTTTCATGCTTTTAGGTGGTCCTTGAAGCGTGTCAAAAATGGCGAGACGTCAGCATCATACGAAGCCCGACAAAGTTTCTTACCAGATGGTTTCAGGAAGTACGAGGACATTCTGCAAAACTCTTACAGTATTTCATATGAGATGGCAAGCATAACCAAGTGTGTTACCTGGATGGCCTTGATGCCATCACGCAGGGACGCCTGTGAGAGAAAATTGTTAGCAGATGTAAAGAGGACTCTGAAGAGCAACCGAGCCAATGACATGATTGACCACAAGGCAAAGTACCTTCACCGCGGTCGCATTTTTTTTTAAAAAAAAAAGGATGAAGGAAAAGGCATAAGAGCTTGCTATAAATGACGACGGATAGAAATCCTCTTTTAAAAGTGGATGTTTGAGAACAGGGAGCTACAACACAGTCAAGACGGTTCGAGAAAGAAAAAAAAAAGGAAATTCATGCGACCTTTTAAATACTATCATTTTACGCGTTCCGATTGGTGCGTCGTGAACCTCTTACGATGGACCAGCGCAATAATCCTTTGATTTAGAAGTCAAGGTAGCGTCTATATCTCGCTCATTGGTCCCAGCTCGAATATTAGGCCAGTCTTAGACGAGAATCTGTGTATTATCGTAGACGTACGATAGACGAACTGGAGCAATTTTTTTTTCTTTTAGCGGCAGTAGTTTCGGATTACCGTGTGAATGCACGGTGGTTCGTGCATCACAACTCTTTGTCTATCAGAATAGTATAATGAAGGCGCTATTATATCATGGACTTTCTCGATATGTTCTAGTTTGTAACAGGTATCCTTCATGTCTGAGACTCCACTGGCCACGCAGCGCGGGTCATTATGAGTTTTGTTGGATTTAGGCTTGACCTCTTCTCAAGTCACCACCAGCTAAATAATTGGTGACTTCCGCAATGTCGCTTATTTTCCACGACAGAACCTCGCCAGGTGCGGCATCGCTTCAAGTCCTCTGCAGTGCCTCAACCAATGGCAGCTACGCCAGAATAGCTCCCAACGTCGCTCGCACCCGGCTAGGGTGTGGACTAGACCCCACGACTATGTGGAGTTACCTTCGTGGTAAGTAAGAAGACATCAAAGCGCCTTCCCTTTCTAAACGTGAATGATCTTTATGCTTCGCCAATGCATTACGCGTCCGCTGAGGGCCAAGTTGATGTAAGTAAACGTATGGCTTTGTTGCCAATTCGTTAACTAATTGAGCGTATATTTTATTTTTCTCTCATCGCAAACTTGGCTCTTCATGGATACATAATTTGTTTATAGCGGTGTAAAAAATTGTTCAATATTTAGTAAGGAGTAACGTTAAAATGTTGTCACACTGTTCCTTCTTCTTAAACGCTTGTTGTGAATATGCCGTGCATATATCTGTCTTCGCACTGTAAGAAAAAATATACACGAGTTCAGGCCAATACTGAAAACTGCGCAAAACAACACATGAGCATAATCTTAGAGTACCGGTCTGACTATTTTAAGGCAGGCGTATCTAGGAAAACAACTCTAATACAAGTGTTGGTACCAGAATAATATTGATTTTATACTTGAATTCAAGTGTCATACCCTAAAAGTATTGCAGGGCTTTGAAATTAACATAATCTAGGTACCATCAGTGTAACTACAGTGGAAAAACGGGTTCCTGATTGACCACCTTTCCTTCAGCAAAAGCTAGTCAAACAGGAATCGGTTTTCCATCATGTTTCCTTTAGTGCATGCAAAGAACTGCATGAATGCAATCGTTTACATAATCCACTCGACACTATAAGGCTGGCTGAACTATGTGAAAGACAATGTGAGCGATATGCTTACTTATTATACTTGTTATGCTCGCTTATACCGCAGGAGCTGCTATTGGAGCAAGAAGACGCCAACTTAGCCTTTTTTGAGAATGTTCAGGATCTGAGGACAACAAAGACGGGATGCTCATACATGATTTGTTTCTATCCATAACACTACTTGCATGCAACGTCTTTTCGTAAATATCAGGGTTATGTATACTTCAAATCTTGCAAACATTCGCTTGATGTTAATACCAGTTATAACTTTGCCTGCAAAATACTCGGTGTAATCCTTTGATTTCTGGTTCCAATCTTTACCTTTTTCTTGTGAATCCATTGCAGTCGCATCTCGTTTGCTGCAACGAACATTACACTTCCAGAGTCATGTATTGGCACTTGTCACGATAAAAATGGATGCGACTTTGATTATGCGACCTGCATTTAAGTTATTTGATTCCACTTGCATACGTCAATTATGGAATACAGCAGAATACACATATATCTCAGCAACCGTTACCATCGTACAGGTGTTTCACAACATCGTAAATTCGAACACCCAGCCAGTGGGCGTCTAGCCTTTTTTACGATGACGACGAACCGGCTCAGCGGAGATCCCGGAACATAAATGATCGTCCTCTTGTTTTTATGCAATCTTTCCAGATACACAGCATACGGCAAGGGCGAAAGCTAAACATTGCGCAGTCAAAGTAAATAGCATACCTATGGAGCAGAAGAGTAGAAAAAAGCAAGATAGGATTTATCGCATTACGTATTCGTAGAATGAATTTGCAAAATAAAAAGCATCCTAGTAGTTCGGCGTGTTAGTTTTTCCCTTTCCCTTTTGCACTTTCTCACTGCTGTTTTTTTTTTCTCGCTCTCCTCTCTTCTTTCGCTGTTTTTCTCCCTTTTCCCCTTTTATTGTTATGGAGAGAGACACAACAGCTGTAGACGAAACGGCAGGGCCGAGTCAATCGCCACCCCAACCACTCATGCCACCATTACAACAACAACAACAGCTACAAACGCAACCACCGTCAACACCATCGCCCGAATCGTTGGGGCAAAGTCAAGCTGGTCTTGCAACACCTTCACGAACTGTACGAACTAACTGGCTCAGCTACCTCAACCAAGCTTGGCGCCGGATATCACGTACCAACAAGGTCATACTCTTATTTACCTTTATTCTCGTCATAGTGCAGGTTAAAATTATCTTATCCTGTACTTCTATTTTCTAAGTCTCTCAGTAGATCGTCGTAACCGTTACTGTGCTGATTGTAGCGCGTCGTGAAACATGCGATAGACCATTGGACCTATTCTTAATTGTTTATGTTGCCCGTGTGGGCGTGTCGATTCCATTTTTAGCGTATCAGCATCTATCACCGTCCAGTAGACCACCTACACGTGACCAAGAATCCAATACTCAGGAACATCAGTCAACCATTGTGAGTGGATGGGTGGACAGGTAAAGAATAAGAGAATGATAGTAACGAGATGATGGCTCATGTTGAATCTTTTTCCCTTAGATTGAAATCATTGTTGGTAAAATTCACGTTAAGCATTTGCCCTGTTTTGAGTAACATGTGGACTTGTTAGGACCTGTTTGCTGTGCTTTGGTTTATCATTGGAAATTATCTACTATTCACCTCGCAAACGTGTGCCCAAGTTGCGCCGACGTTGTTTTACACGTCACTTACATGGGTCCTTATGGGTTATTTGCTTATTCTTGTGCCACTCCTACTATGCGCCTCGGTCATCTTCTGTTTACCTTGTGTTCTAGTGGCTATGCGTGTTTTGCAGGTGGACACGGCTGCAGGCGGCCAGAAAGACGAAATTCAGAAGATCCCGGTGTACAAATACAGAACCCCGGGCGGGGAGCCGCCAACATCGCAAGAACCTCAGCAAACCCGCCCCACATCATCCCCGTTCAAGGCTGGATTCTGGTTACACTTGTTGAACCATAGAGAAGATGATCCAGAGCAGGCCCTGGAAGAATTGACTGTGAGACAAGAGGATGCTGTGTGTTCTATCTGCCTATGTGAATATACCAATGGTGAATTGGTGAATAAGTTATGGTATGGTCCAAATTTTTTGCAACGAAAAAAAAAAAAAAATTTAATCCATGATTAGGTGTAATCATCATTTTCACAAGGAGTGTGTGCAAGAATGGTTACAGCTGAACCGAAAATGCCCATTATGTAAACGTGATTTCAGAGGCAAAGAATACGATACCAATGAAAATGAGGAAGATCCATCGGCACCCTCACAAAATGTGTAATTATACGTTATCCATGCGATAACGCTTGTATATTTTTCGTTATTTGTAAAAGAAAAAAGCACTCGTACTATTCACTCTACATTGTCCCACAGACCGTATTTCAGGCTTATAAGCTCATCCTATTCATGATTTGTCATCTAATCTTGTCTCATGGCCAACCTTATGCGATATAGCGCCTCCAAAGTAAGAATATAGTTTGACATGTTCCACACATTACTTTATCCATTTCCGCAATTGTCATTTCTTTGGAATAATTGACATCATACATTCCATATAACGCTTTTCTGATCCTGTGAGGATTTCTCGTGTAGCTGAGCAGAGTGTGCAGCTAATCCACAGCAATTGCCTCCATGTACAGATATCCTGGTCGCTACTTAACCTTAGACTTCTTCCAACTGGCCACGCTTAGGGTGGGGGGAGGGAGCTGGACTGGACCCACATATTCGACACCATACCGTCTCAGATTAATCACGACTTCGGTTTATCAAGCAAGGGTGCCAGGATTAGATGTAAAATCTTCAATTACAGCTTTTGTTGGACTGCCTTGAAGACTCTCGAGTGATAATCAATTACAAGCACAATGGAGTTACTACATAATAGCTATCACTGTCGGAAACACCGATCTGCTGCCTCTGCGGTTTCGAAAAGTTGTCGGATACGCTCATCTGTTCTATCGGAGAATTGTCGGACATTTCGCACAACGTCTATAGAAAACTGCCCTGGTAAGTTTAAACAGCTTATTTGGCTGCTGAAGTTGCATCGTTGAGATGGAGATAAATAAAAAGGTAATGTTAAAAAGAAACTGGCGGATATACAGCTGATTTAGCGAGAAGGGACATTGAAAGGTAGCGGGGAGTAGCCGACGTTTCACCGTTCGTTTTCTATATCCGGATAATCTTAACAAAAAAAAAACGATCATCACCCACAGCCTAAGTGCTTTTCTCGTGAGAAAATAGATCTCCATGTCGCCAAAACAAGTACCAGTGGGAGATTTGGCCTGCCAACGAGACACTTACCTCCATGAATTTGACACAAAATGCATCGCTTGTTCGGACAAACCAAATAAGCAAGGCTTTTACGAAGTGAAGCTCTATGACACAAGTAAATTCAACGCCACGCTCTTTTATAATGCTAATTCTCTCCTGTGTAGTTTTGTTTCCCGAAGGTGGTGGTCAGCCTTCAGACATGGGGCTCATTGACGACATCAAAGTGTACGATGTGCAGCGTAGGCAGTTGGAACACGTGCATATGACCAAGGAACCTGTGGAAGTAGACAAGACTGTGCACCTAACACTAGACTGGGACCGGCGCTGGTAAGAGACAGACTTCGGCTATACTGGGGCTGAGTTAGTTGACCTCAAATTCCACAGGGATCATGTCCAGCAGCATAGTGGTCAGCATGTACTGAGTGCCATTTTAGAACAGGTACCTTACAATTTTGAAACGTTATCATGGTACGTGCTAGGAACGACAATTGGGGCTTCTTTGTTTAGATGTATGTTAGGAACATGGGTGCCACCAAGAGTTATATAGAATTAGGCACAGCCAAGTCGAAGCCGCCAACCGCGGCTCAGCTCGAGGAAATAGAGCGCAAAGCGAATGAACTGATTTTAGCAGCGATCCCAGTAACGTTACACGTAGACACAAATGATGTTCGAACGGTGGATACTTTACCGGAAGATTACGTTGGTGGCGTAGTGAGAACAATTGAAATTGCCAATCTCGACAAAAATCCCTGTTGTGGCACGCATGTAAAACATCTCGGTCATTTGCAATGTCTAAAATTACTACATACCGAGAAAGTCCGAGGTGGTAATACGCGTGTCTTTTTCGTTGTTGGTCAGCGTGTCCTTCAGACAGCTGGCGAATTGTACGGCGTCTCGCGCCAGCTCACGGCACTCTTGTCAGGCGACACACTTGTCGAGAACGTACAACGTCTACAGCTACAGTCACGAGAGAACTTCAGACAGATCAAAAAATTGATGGGCGAGCTGGCCCAAACAGCTGCCAAGGAGTTGTCAGTCCAGTTAGCAGAGCGTCGTTATGCCTTTCTATATCGTGAAGATGCTGACTTGGACTACTTGAATATTGTGGCTACGGAATTGAAAGCAAAACTTGAGGCCGATCAGGTCGTGGTACTTACAGCAGGAAACAAGAAGACAGGTGGCCCGATTATCGTCGCGGGCGCGACAGATGAGATGGTACAGAAAACAGCCAAAGCAGTCTCAGCTATCCTAGACGTAAAAGGCGGAGGAAAGGGACGGTGGCAAGGCAAGACAAAATCGTGGAAAGGCATAGAGCAGGTCGAAGAACAGATTCAAAAGTTATTCGCATAATTTATCACTTAATGCAATATAAGAGGTCATTTTCTGGTAATGGCACATCGACGAACGAAATTTTCAACAAATGCTGCAGCTATTGGGCAGAGCTGGCTCTTCTAGTGGAGCTCTTAAAGACCGGAGCGTAGAAAGAGGCTCATAGACTGGTACTTGCAGTAACAAGTTGCAATAAGGAAAAGAATCTGCGGTTACAGTGTTGCTCTATATGTGAAAAAGGCATTTCCGTAACAAGTGAAATCTTAGCGCAAACACATGCAGACTTAAAGGCAAAATGACTCTTGTCATATCAGTACGTATTTATGACGCTTGGGGAGTAACAATTGTTGTGGATCGATATGATCACGGACTAGCACACAGTATGACGACTGTCTGTGAAAAATCAGAGACGCTGATGGCTAGTTAACTACTTCTCAGATAATATGAGGACCAAACCGTTTGCTCAAGCAGATAGTAAATCAAGGAAGTGACACTGTTATTAGCGTAATTAACGTCGATAACTTTAGTCACTATCCTTCTGTCACAAGGCAACGCATCGAGGTGAGTATTCCTGATGTCACTTATAATGGCAGTTGCCATCTGTGAACGTTATTGGTATCGAAGATGTCCAAGGTAAGTCTTTGAAATTGTTCAGTGGTTTTTGGATCAAACGCAAAGGCCATACAAATAGCTTTTGGAATCGTCAAACGGGTGCGATCCGCGAGCCGGTGTTAGCTATTCCCTGGTATAACTACGATGGAGCACCAGCCGCCAGAGACAAATGTCGCCGCAAGATCTTCTTTAATACCGAACAGCTTTTACGCACAATATATTTAAGGGTCAATCTCGAAAATTAGTACCGGCGGATCAAGCAATTAGAACAGAATGCACAATGCAGCAAAGTGTCAGAAACTTGCAGTAAGCATTTGGTTACAAATTATCACCTGCGGTACAGTTTATTGCCGACAAGAATGCTAAGGAAGTTTGTACAGCAGTTCCTCTCCGTATAAACGTTGACGTAGCCACAGCGACAAAGACCTCAACTGTACCTCTCTGATTAACGCATATCGTGCCATAAAATCGTGCAGAGCATTATATCTACTGACTATGATTCGGTGCTTCCTCTATCAAACGACTGAGGCGATAACTCAGTCCCACAAATTAATTTAGGGGAAGATCTATGGAAGTTATGGTAGAGAGCACATATCGTGACTCAACTAAAGGAATCGAGCGCTTGTTGACAGGTATATTAATGTCTAACGGAATCCTCGAACAACGTTCTGAGCTAGATTCTATCACAAGGCCCACAAGCATACGTCAAAACAACCTGTGAGTTCCAGAATTTCTCAGCTTTTTAGGATAGTACGCAAATCGATGTGCATGGATTGGTTACCTTCCCTGATGTACCTTTCCAGGATCATTCCCTAAATTCCAAAGATTCTTCGGTAGCCGAAACCTGTGGATCGGGCGGGCGGACATGTACAAATACCGTGAGGATAGCGTAGATCGCGATTCAGTGACTATGTTTCACTACAAGTATTCCTAGGGCACGGCACTACCGGTTATTGAAACTGTTTATTCAGTGAAATCGGATGGCTACGATATCTGAACGGGACAATAGGTTATCGAAACGTTGGGATTTCCCAAAACCGGGAGATGTGCGTTTCGGTAAATAGCATAGGAAGCGCTGTACTGTCATATATGTGTTTCCTGTCAAGATGAATTCCAAAACGGATGAAACTGGCATCGAGCTCGTCCTTAAAAGAGCATGATGGAAGTCACTTGGTGGTTACCCACTAGGACCCAAAAGAGATGCACTGTGATACTTTCACATGAATTGTAGGTCCAGGCTTTATAGGCAGTCGATAGTGTCGGAGACAGGCCGCACCGGACTCGGAAGAATAGTGCGAGCGGATATTGTTATTTGTGGGAACAGCAATGCCGCTCGCCTGAGAGATATCCGCTCCGAACGAGAGGCTAAGGAGTTCAAGGATACCATTCTTTGGAATGAAAAGAATGAATAAAAAAGATGCGACTGGGTCGCTCAACTGCAAACTATAGCTTCATCCGCTGTCACTGAATTTACGAGGTGGCTCAGGTTATCAGCACTAGGTGCTATTTTTCATCGTGGTGGTAATTGCGTAGCTTCAATCGGAGAAAGATGAAGATCTATAAGGAAAGTACGCGTCACCGAGATAACGAAGCAATTACTATGAACGGGAAGTGAGAATACTGTGTGCAGCGCCTGATTAGGCCAGTGAAAGTGACTTTAGGGTTTCCTAAAAATTCTTGAGGGATAAACACTAGAAAAATTTCGAAAAACACGATGAGCCCACTTGACCGCATTAAGCCGATCACGTTCGTGTTCGTAAATGGTGCACATTATCCGTTTATAATGGGAATGTTACCATATTTCGCAAATGAATACGTAATCTCATCTATCAATTCGTCAGGCAGAGAAAGGTCAGATCATCTGCTCTCATTGTTGCGCACTGATATTCATTTCATAAGGTCTCCGGAAACGACAGCGGCAAAGGATGCACTGCATCACAACAATAGTCGTACTTGCTGAGTGCCGCTACCAGCCGTCAATCCTGAAGATTTAACAAGCCGTCGCAGAAAGTTGGCACTCGGTATCTACGTTTCGCTCTATATTCATTATTTGCTTTATTACATCGTGGCAAGTGAGTTTAATGTTAATGAAAAGGAAGAAACTTAGATCCATATGCACAGATCCACGAAAAAAGTATATTTATTGCCGTGGTAACAGAATGGGCTTTGTCGGTCCATAAAACAACGCCACGAAATTTATCCGACATCCCACTTTTACTGCGTAGATCGCTATTGGCTTAGGAAATTTAATTAACCGAGAATGACAATGATCATATCACGGAAAGCCTTATGCAGAAAAGTATAAAAAGTGCCCTGCAAACACATAGCAGAAACATAACTTTCTTTTCAAAGTTTCAATTTTTTCCCATGTCTATCCCTGTTCACCCAGCGTACCAAGCATTTATCAAGGCAGTGCGTAGTGGTCCGCCTATACCCTCGTTAACCGTACAGGAAGTGCGCGGTCTGCACGACACCTTTTTTTCACACGCTACGGCAAACCCCGGTGTGGAATCACAAAATTATGTTGTTTCTCTTGGTCCAAACAAGGCACAGCTTGTCTTGTATGTAATCAGGCCCATCGGCACTAAGGACGAAGTCTTACCCGTGACATTCTATATGTATGTGATTCATTTGGCTATGATTTCCTGACGTTGACATGCTGTCTTGTTCTTTTTCTTAGCCACGGTGGTGGCTGGGTAGTAGGCGACAAAAAGATGTACCAAAAGACGATTGACGACGTAAGATGAATAAATCGGGGCACGACACGTCTCTGAACTAATTTTTTTACGTAGCTGGCGCTCGGAACCAATGCAGCTGTGGCGTTCCTCGAGTATTCCTTGAGCCCAGAGGTTAAATTTCCAGTAGCTGTGGAAGAATGCTACGATGCCTTGATGTGGATTCATGATAATCATAAATTATTGAATGTGAATCCCGATAAAATTGCAGTTGCGGGTGATTCTGCAGGTGGCAATATGACAGCTACCGTTTCACGTAAGTCGGTTGTGGAAAAAAAAAGAAAAGAAAAAGCTCAAGGATGTTATTGTACAGTTCTGGCCAATCAGCGTGGAACAACGGACAGGATCAAAGCTCGTGTTATGATATATCCTTCTACATCGCTGTCTCGAGAGGAGTACGAGTCTTATCATATCTGTGGTGCTGGTGACTACATCTTGTCGAAGGAAGAGGTGGCCTGGTTTTCAGGTCAGTGCTACAGCGAAGAGGATAAAACCAACAAGCTTGCTTCGCCCATATTGGCAACCCAAGAAGACCTGAAAGGCATGTCCCCTGTACTGATACTGACAGCTGAAGCTGACCTACTGCGCGACGAAGCTGAAGCATACGCACGCAAGGCGTCTGAAGCTGGTGTCAGTGTGGTAGCTGTACGTGTTATTGGTGCGATTCATGGATTTCTTAGCGCTGCTTTTGATGCTCCTCAGTATTCATTTGCTATGAATACGATAGCTGCTTATTTGAAAGATATTTTTTCTCAATGACACTGTTAAACAGAAGTAAAAATGGATAACTAAAATTGATTTTGTTTGGGTGACCACAATAACCATGCTCAGCAGGATTTACATGGATACACCGACACGTGTCCTCGCTAGATTTTTGCATCCATGTATATTACATACTCGCCGTGAGCAAAGTGTTGGTATTTCCTCCAGTAGATTTTTGCGTCAGAGATTGTCTCCGTTCCACCGTCCTAGCGTCTTCCTTAAGCAAACTACTGTTTTATGCCTTCGCCATGTGTCGATTGGAAGTTTCGAGTAGAACGCTGGCGGGAACTTTATTCGACCTTAAACGTTACAGGCACTACAAAGAATAGCCGTGAAACGACCGCTAGCACTATTGGTGACTTCTTTGAAACCAGAGTTCAATCTCCCAATAGTCTCCCTTTGGAAACCAGCGACCTGAAGTTCGTTTACATAACTTCCGCACTGATCAGTGACGGGTACATATCGCTAATCGCTACGTCTACGCTAATATTACCGGCCATCGTGCTTTTCTTTGTATTAACGGTCAGGTGGGAGATATCAAGGGTATCTCAAGGGCATGGGACAAAAACCTAACATATACTTCTTGTCAGACCCTAAGTGAAGCTCCAAAGTTTACGATATCGGCCAGGCACGAATTCAGATTGCCGAAGAAGTATAACATGGCAACAATACCAAAAATGGATATCTTCCATCGGAGCACTGAGGAGCAAAATTTGTCATCTTAGAGGAAAACGTAGAAAAGATTAAAGACAATGATGTACCCGAAGGATAAATCTTTCCACATTGACGAGAAACGCGGTGAAACGATCGTGGCTGACCCGCAAAAGGCATGATATGCATAATGAAACGAACAATTAGCGCATCATATTTTGTAGGAAATCAATCAGATCAGGTACTGCTGACAAAACGAATATTATCGATAAGCGATTCAACTCGTTTTATAGCCTGGGAATTTGTATTAGCAAAGAAAAATCTGCACTGGTTTTCTTGATTATTCTAGCTAAGTTTCTTGAATAAAGCGAGATTTGTTATTGGAGAAGGCCTCGATGGTATCCTACCCTATTTGGCGTAAAGGAAGTTTTAGGCCAAAGAAGTCCAACAGATCTTGGTGGTTCTGAGCTACTACTCCTTCAGTGGACTCTCTTCAATTTGCGGTGTTGTCTCTATTGCTCTTGGGTAACAAACCTTGAAACCCGATGGCCTGGTCTTAGGTCTCCGAAGCCATTCCCTTTTGAGGGTGAGAGCGTTTAAACCACCGCTAATCGAAAGCGACGTCACAGATTTTTTGAGCCGGCTTTCTGTTTTAACGAAAACACACTGCAATCCTCCCCACTCTGTACTTGCTAGAACGTAAGTAGAAGTGCATAGTCTTTGACATGCCCCTTTTTTCTCCATTGTTGGGAGGAAGTAGGACGTATTATATCGCGATGAAACTTACCATGACTGCCGTTTTTTATACTTATTCTTTTTTTTTTCGACAACGATTGAATTGGATGCGTCTATGATTTCTTACCACCCATACCCGCGCGTTTACGTGAATTTTCAGCATGCCTGTGAAAGAGTTCAACGCCGCTTACCCGGTCATCGATACGGATCCACATTTCTTCCGCGTAGTACGCTATTTTAGAGCCTCGGACTATGCTTCCATGGCTGCCTGTACCGCCGCTGCTCCCGGTCTTTTGCTTGCTTTTGGTAACTAGAAAAGCAAGAGAGAATTATAGCAGCAATTCTCATCGTGATTGTATATTATCAGAAAAAATGAACCCCGTGGGACCTGCCCGCAACCTTCGCGTGCCACTTCGTCTATCCACATTGGTCGGTGCCGTTGGTGGTTTCCTTTATGCATACCAGAACAGCAGTCGTAAGTCTAATGGAACTACAAGTAGACCGGCGTTTATGGATTAAATTTTGCTATTGCCAGTCCGTTTCTGGGGTTGGAAGGAAAATGCCGCCGAAGTGGAAAAGGATAAGGCCGAGATGACACAGCGAATTAAGGATGGTCAGGCTTTGTATGGTGACAGCATGATGCCAGAGCATGTACAGCAGGCTTCTGCAAGCAACACCCGACAGGCTCAGTTGAAGTTTGGTAAGTGTCCTTTTTCTTTCCGAGAAATCTGCGACTAATAACCGTTTGTCATAGCTGCCATCCCTTGGTTCAATTTTGCCAATCACAACAAGCATGGTGTTGACACCTCCAAATATTCAGAATAGGTCACCATCTTGCAATAATATATAAACGTTGTTTCTTCAAAATACATACATAAAGAAGATGATCATCGTGTCTCGGTAAGCGTGCTGATAGCAACCGGATTTGTCGTTATGCGGAAAAGAAAGGAAAATCGTGGTGTCCAATCTTTTTCCAGCTGTTGGGATATTCATTCTAGCTGTGAAGTCTAATCATAACCCATGCCACATCGCTTGTCTGCTCGCTGTCAGCTGAGCGATGGCCAACATCAAATCCAATCTAAGGAAGAGGATAGGGTGTGTTACCAGGATCAACCGGTCCGCCGGAACTATCTGGCCTGACCTATCTCTTGCAAAGTATGATGCAGTAGTTGTTGGTTTCACTATGTATCTCGTAAGTTTTGCAAGTCTCGCGCGGCTCTTCCACACCGCTCTTACCAAGAAATTCCTCTATACCGTTCACGAGGAACTGTTTATCTTGCAAAGAAATACGTGGTCGCCTTTTCGTAACTTCAAACATGTCCTTGTCTTCAATATACTGCGAAAAAGAAGGAGACTCTGATCATTAACGATTGTTTTACTTCATTATTTTCGGAATGCAGATTAATTCAATCACAAATTATTGAAATTACAATATAGCGTATTGTTTTGAATAAAATCTCTCGATCACAGCTGCTTTCTTTTGCTCACTGTCCCCCAACAATTCGTACGGCATCCCCTAGAACACCCTTGTTGTGTTCCACTGCTCTTACGGTATCTTGAGCCGCTGGGGCGGAGTTAGCTACCGCTACGCCTGCACCTTGCTCGGCGTTGCCGAGTACACCGCCTAGCGTGTGGAGCAGAGTATCTACAGCATCACCAGCTAGATCCGCCGTCTGCTGTGTTCCTGCAGCCGCACTGGCAACGCCCTTGCCTGCTCCGGTAGCCAAAGGGTTTGCTATGCCATTTACAGCTGGTTCTGTCAGGGCCGCTAAGCCGCCGTCATCATCGTCGTCATCAGCATCATAGCCTCCTCTAGCGCGCAGGTGACGAGACCTGCGGAAGATGCGTCGCTTCTCCACTTATTTCTTTTCATCATCGCTGGAGGCAGGTGGTGCAGCAACCTTTTTTTTTTTTTTTTTGTCGGTCACCTTTTCTACAGTGTTTCCAGTAACCGGCAGTGAAGTGGCTTCTTTAGCAGCTTCTTGCGGGAGAGCTTCGCTTGGACCGGCAATTTCGGCTACAGCTCTGTTTCCTTCAGTAGGACCGATGGAGGCAGCTTAGATAACGGAGATCAAGATAGCCGTAGCTGCAAAAATAGAAAGGAGGTTGATTTTCATTGAAAGATATGATGTCTCATGTTCCAGATGTTTGTCCAGGATGTATTTATACGTTTTCCGTCAGGAAAAAAAGATGCTAGCTTTTTGTGCCAGTACTTTAACACTGAGAAAGACAAATGAACTAAATAAGGAGTAGAATCGGTCAGTTAGTGTAATTGAGGTATGCCTATGTGTGTACGCATTGCGTTTTCCAGTAACTATCGGATTCTGATGCCTTTGCATGCCTCATTTACGCCACAGAGGTGCAACAACTGAGTAGTCCTTTGTTACAGAGTGTAATTCAGTTACACGACCATCAATAGCGTACTGCAAAGAACATGAGAATAGCACGTAAATTAACGTAAATTACCTATGAAGAGCTAATACTGCTCGTGTCTGTTTTCGAGAACAGATCTCCGATCCTGCCAATCTACAGTTGTCTCGATATAGCAACATCTGCATGGAAAACGAGCTAGTATGCAGGAGCCCTGTTGGAAGGAATTTAACTGGTGCAAATTCGATATCGGAGGTGGTGACGCTGACATTCTCTATCCGTTGCATTGTTTTGCATTTCTGACCGTGAGAGTTTATGCTTCCACGGCGTTTTGAATTTAAAACCAGCAGATGACACGAATAGAAGTAATACACCGTTGGTTTGTAGTCCTCATCTATCAATTGTTAATAAGAGGGTAACTAATGCGGGTTGATAGCTTGTACCTGCGCAATTGATTACGCGACCCTACCAGTATCGCAGAAATACATATGTAGTATGCCATAAATCAAAAGCGCTAGCATTTGATTCGTTTCATCACCGTCAGAACTACGCACACGTCTTTGTCATATGGAAAACTTCATTAGCATTGGGCCAAATATTTTAACCCTTTATGAAGAATCCAATATATATAAACAGTTAAGAAGAAAGTTCACCATAAAGGAATCTGCTTTACTATATGAACCGGTTTAAATCTAAGAGGGCTTATGATATGTTGAGATGAGTTATTATTCGTCTCTATTGCAATATTTCTTTCAACGACTGTGATCCATATCCTGCATATGCGGTAACTTGAACACTTCTATGAAAACCGCAATATATCAGTTGTTCTTTATATTTTGATACACCTACGCTAATCTCACACTAAAGCAGTGAACCTAGACAGTTGCATTCAAGGAGATTCACTTCTTCCATAGTATCTCCTTCTCCGCTGTTAGTGTACTTCAGTATTCCAGGGCCACATTCTATGAGCTATACTATTTTGCACCCCGACCCCAGTTCCCAGTGAGTTAGCCATGCTGTGGAGCATGACGCGTTATTTAGAGAATTCTGGCATATTTCGAGGTGGCATTGTAATAAACCGTTAGAGGATCAGGAGGGATCTATTGTTTGTAGACCTTAAAATAAAAGTTATCTACAGATGAGCACTGGATTGAAACTTTTTTGGCTGCATAATACTTTCGTTGCCTTTTTTTACGATTTCCCTTCCGCAATCGGATGGTATGAAACTCTGTATTGATCTCTTTCGCATGATACGATCTTTCCCATTTTTCGTTCCTCACGTTTCGCTTAGAACCGAAATGTCTCCTCTTCCTCTCTCGCATCCTCGCTGTCCTGGCATTCTGTGTCAATGTGAGTATAGTTGCATACTCTGCCATGATCGTGAGGTTCTTCAACTTCGTCTCCGGCATATCCATTCGCATATCGTCAGCAGTGGTATCATCGTCAAAATCGCAAATGAGAGTCGAAAGATGAGGACAATTTCGAGAGATGTAACGATACACATTTGATGCGGTGCTACAACGAATGATTTCCAACTTCTCCAGTTCATATCTCCCAGTTGATCTCCTGTCCCTCAGAGAAATATGCGCATTATCGATCGTCAATTGCTTTAAATGTGTACAATAACCCAATACATCGTCCATCTCAATTTTAATTGGGAGAAACTCCCATATATCACCGGCTAACGTGAGGTTTTCCAACGATGCGCACATACTTAACGGTTGTAACAATTCCATGAGAAATTGCGTACAGCATTCTTTCAGCACGACTGTGGACAATGTTTTGTGAAAATGCACGATCGTTTGCTTGAATCGGTATCCTCTGACAAATATGGGTCTGCCGTCAGGTGTGCGTTCTTCATCCGATAGGTATTCCTCCCCGAGTACGTCATGTCGAAGGTCATCTACTCCATCGAGCGAGCAACAGAGATAGCTAAGAGGTGATCTAGATTTACGCATTGAATCCAGTACTCTGTCTGGAGGACTGGGCTGATCCTCATGCCACAAGTTCAGACGTATTTGCTCGAGACGACGACACGATTGTGCAAGCAAGACGAGTTCTTCCTCCAATTCTCCATGCAAATACCGCGCAATGTGTATATTCGAAATGCCAGTGCACTTCCTTGCAAGATATTTGATCCAGCGACTAATGACATCTACCTTCATGTCATAAAATTCCACCGCTTCTAGCACATCGCATGGTGTAGCGTTTATTAACATCGTATCGTCGAGATCGACGTTGGTCAGAACCATTTCCCGTAAACGAGGCGCAGCGGCATCAAGTGCCTCCATTTCTGCGACTGTTATCGTTCTAGGACGTCCTCCTTTATGGATATGTATCCATTCAAGCGCCGGCATCGCTCTTATCAGGTCGATCCAACCGGGATAAAGCTCCACTTCCAGCCGAGTAATACATGCTGCTTGATGTATCGATAGGTACGCATTTAGTGGCGATTCTTCCGATAGAACAGGTGCAGTTAAACGTTTGAGTCGTCCCTTCCAGACATCGAATGCTGCTACTTTTGGAAGGTGTGCCCAAAGCTTGTTGTTGAATTCAAACGCTCTCAAGGAAGGACAAAGGCGCTCCAGCAGAAAGTACTCGTCACGAGAAAACCCTACGTTGTTAGACAAACTGATTTCAAAAACAAGATGACCAAGTGGATAATCACTCGTCTCCGTCTCGATGAGCGCTTTTAGGAAAAGGCGGAACAGATGGCGCTTGTGTATTCGAACGTTGCTGTAAATGGCCGGAAGGAAGGCTATCTTCCATGTGCGACAGACGAATAAGCAGGCATGAAGGTCCTTTGTCGAAAGGTGATTGCTGACAAGGGATAAGATTTCCAGAGGTAAGTTGTCTGCCAACATTTCGCGAAAAGAAGCTGAAACGTTGGCGTCCCTCGCAATTTCGTGTCACAACGCATAGTATTTTATGGCACAACTTGGCTGCTAAATCGGTGTTGCTTTTCTCGCATTAGATTACGTACCTTGTATTCGCCAGCTAGGTGTTGATACACGGGACCTGCAACGAAAACAGTGTAAACTCCATTACTGCTATCGTATGCACTTCAAAAACGTATAATGGCGGAGAAAGCCAGCACAAGTTGTCGGTTGAGAATTTGTATTTTATTTTTTGTTACGGCTGGGAACGCTGCGCGTAACGGCATAGTTGCTCTAGCCCGGTCGCTGAAAAAGGAAAGCAAGGAAAAACGCTTGCTAGCGGAAGGAAACCAAGCAAAAGAAAAAGAGTCTATAGGGTAAGAGAGGGGGATGGGGAGAGAAGAAAAGGGAAGGAGGAAATGAGACAAAGTCAAGCAGTAGTGGAAGCTGGGCCCGATAGCCAGGGAAGAGAATCGATAGCATTGACTAAGTTTCTTTCCAATAGCTGTCGTGTCTACGTTAGCCATGAGTGGGTCAGATTTTTCTGATGACTTCCATTTTTGTCAACGTGGCGACTCCAATTTTGGGGGAAGATGTGCAACAATAAATCTGTCGATCGGTGGAAACCTTCTCCATCGAAACATACATGTGAATTAAAACGCCGCGATCGTTCTCACTTTTCCCTCTTGTTTCTGTTTCTCTTTGGTAATGCAGTTACATACGCATGTAACATGCAAACCATTGAGTTTTGTAGAACGGTGGACAGCCATGGTCATACCAATCCTTGGTTCCAGTCGCTTATTTTTTAAATGGCACCTATTACTCCTTTCGCTATTCGCAGGCTGCATGGGCACATTGCTCTTCTTCATGACATCGTCTTCGTCTTCATCCTTGTTTCTGTCATCGGCAGCCATCTCTCTTGAGAAAGACGAGTTTGTTCTAGCACCCATGACTAATCGTCGTAGCACGTCCAAGTGGAGAGGCTATCTGACACAGCGATTTGAGGCGACTCGAGCCGGTCATCCAAAGCGTAAGCTAGTTAGCGACAAAAAATAGACCGATTTCCTAAATTAACGGCAAAAAAGTTTATTATCCTCGGCACTGTCTTTCACCACAGCACCTTTGCGCTAAGCCCATGCCGTCTTTCATCTTAGCTGGCGGCGAATTTTCTGGTACATCCTATGTCTTCCAAACCTTGAACCAGCATCCGCAGGTTTTACGCATGAGCAACCACTCTACATTTAAAGTTGAGACATTTGAAGACGCAACCGCTTTTGAGTCCTATCTTGCTCAACTTCCATCTGTGCCAGAGGAGATACTGGAAAGCAAGGAGATTATTGTAGGAGAGCATGCGCCCCATTATTTGTATAACAGTCATCGAACAGCACGAAGGCTGAGGGAAATGTTACCTGATGTAAAGGTACGTAAAAATAGAAATTTAACACAGGCACGTTGATTCCACGCAAATAGCTGATCTTTATCTTGCGTGATCCTATTGATCGAGCTTATGCTCAATATTCCCACCAAGGCAAGATATGCTGAATTTGTTGGTTCCTCTTTCTTAAATGTACGCTGCTTAGGATACCTAAACATATCTTTTGAGAAGTTGGTGGATATGGAGATATCCATTCTACGTCGTTGTGGCCAGACAGGCTTTCAGTCTGGATGGGAGGGTTTTGTGCAATGTATGCGCAGTAATGAAATCAGAGGTACAAAGCTCCATTTTCTGCCAAAAATGAATAACGATTTTTTTGATCTCCAAGCATCCTGGGATCTAACGAATAGCATACAAGATGGTAAAGCTTGCCATGATGATTGATGCAGCCTGCGTTTTACTAACCAAAGTTAAGCAGATCCCGGCGTATTTGATTCGCTCGCGCGAGGCATGTATCACGCTGCACTGGTTCCATTTCTTCAACATTTTCCGTCCTCCCAATTGTTTGTACTGCGAACGGAGGATTTTCTAGACAATCCATCTGCCTCTTTTCAGCGTCTCGCTCGCTTCCTTGGGATTGATGAAACTTTTTTTTCCGAACGCAATTTTTATCAGGATAAACTGACAGAAGACGAATTGCTGAATGATGGACTGTACCGTCGACCAAAAGCTCAATCACAACGTCGGCCAAGCGATCTTTATGTTCATCGCGCACGACTCCGTCACGGCCGTGTGGTTTCCATGACAGTGGAAGACGCCGATAATGTATTGCATGTGGAAGAGTGGGATAATGTGAAACAAGCGGAAATGGCTTCGGTCCATCTCGCTACACGATATCGGTTGCAAAAAGTGTTTCAGGAAATCAACAAAAGACTAGCAGAACTTTTTGAAAATGGAAATCATTTTCAAGCATGGGAATACGACGTTGATCAAGGCTAACAACACAAGGTTATGAGAACGAGGAAAATGGCAGTTATTCTGTCTGGCAGTTGTGTTCTGCCAAGTATTGTCGAATCCACGTCGAACTGATCTTGAGCATCATGTCACTATTCTCGATGGATGTACTATCCGACGAGATAACATCAATCACTCGCAACTCCAACGAAGAAAAACCTCGTTGCACTCGCTCTTGATTGACTATTATTTTATAGGATCGTTAAATAAATATAAAATAAATAAAAACATCTTATATTTTTACCTGCATCTCCACCTTTTAGAGTTTCCTTTGAACAGACCAAAGCTCCGATGGATGGGTCAGTGATGGTGGGACCGAAGGCATCAGAGATTGGAACGACCTAAGATCAAGAGCGAGAACGTTGGCAATGACTCATTATTATATGCTTATATCCTTACTTCATAGGTTATTCCGCGTTTTATAATGTGCAAGAGCTCTTGTACTCTTTTGATACGTTCGTCCACTGACGCAATATATTCTCGGTACTTTTTGGTTTGAAGCATAACGTCCTCTACAGACGGAAACCATTACAAACAATACATCTTGAAGATATTATCGGTTACCTGTGACACCCACGATGAGACGTTGCTCTGCCAACAAAGCAGCCATGGTTAACAAGATTTTATGCCCAGCATGTATATGATCAAATGTCCCTCCAATCGCCACGTGGTTAAATAACTTCCATGTATCGTTCTCTACCAGGGTTTCCGCCTTTGACTGCGTATCGTTGTCAACACAGGCCAATGGTTTTATGCTAAATTCTGGTAGTTGTGCAGCGATACGTTGAGCGTTCCAGTTCGTCAGCTGCGACATATCTAGCAACAAAAAGTTTAATGGCTCGTTGAGACTTTTCGACAACAACTAAAAGAAAAAGACCTTGTTTGGCACACAAGACGGTATCCCAGGTTGTTTCCAACGCGACATTGTACCCACACAAGGGTTCAAGGATAACGGTGCAATCAAACAATGGCTTGTCTTGATTGTAGGCAGTGGTGAGCTGAGTTACATAGATACTGCCAAGAAAAGCCTGAAGGGAATGCCATTGGTATTCTAACTTCGTAGACCATGTCACGACAATGATGAGGCGCTGCTGCTGCTGTTCAATTGCATTCTGAACGGCATAACTGATTGCTTCCCGGTGAGACGCGCATAATGTGAGGTCGTGGGTCGTCAGATAAAGCAGCATGGAGGTCATTATCAGTTAAAAGTTAAGAAAAGCAAATTAGCTTTCGCACACTTCGGGCCTTTGTCACTCGTATTCTTTCCAGGTTTCTCTTTCTTTTAGCTTATCCCCGGCCAAACGTCACTGAGACAGTTGATCCAATCATGTCAAACCAAAAAAAATGTTTGAGAAACTGATGAGAGAAGTTCTGGAAGGTACACGTTCTTTTATCTGGAACAAAAGACATAACCAATCAATGTATGGTGCCTAAGCTCGTTCGTCCCAGATGGACTTAGTTTCAGAAAAATTTTGATGGGTAAAAAGGTATAAAAGGGCGACATATCAGTTCACCTGAAAAAAATCATCATCCCTATTTTCATTCCTTTCATTAAACCCATTCCTTTCTTTTTCACCATTATCATGATGTACTCCTCTATCCTCCTTTTGTCCGGTTTGTTTGCCTTGACTTCCGCCGCTCCTGCTTCTCCTGCTCCTTACGTCCTTGTTCAAAACAACTGCAACCATGGTATCATCGCTGGTCAATCCGAGAATGGTCATTTGTCCGGTCAATCTGTTAAGGTAGCTGCTGGTAGCTCTCACACCTTCCGATTCGCTCCCCATTGGAAAGGTCGAGTCTGGGCCAGAGAATCTTGTAACGGAGATGAGTGCGACTACGCTGGTATCGGTGCTCCTGCCTCGCTTGCCGAGTTCCTGTTCGCAGATCAAAAAGGCGATGATTATTATGACATTTCCTTTGTCGATGGCCACAACTTACCACTCAAGATTGATCCTATCAAGCCCTATGGTGTCGACCGTCATGATTCCTACCATTGTGGATCTCCCACATGTGCCAGTCTCCCTACATGCCCTGATGGTTTCGAAGTCAAGAAAGATGGCAAAGTTGTCGGTTGTATGAGTGCCTGCACCAAATATGGCACGGACGAACATTGCTGTACTGGCGACCTCAACTCCCCCGACATCTGCAAACCCACTTCGTTTTCCAAGGCAGTTAAATCCGGTTGCCCCGATGCCTACAGTTATGCTTACGATGATGCTACCAGCACCTTCATGTGCCAATCCGAAGGCTACAAGGTTACTTTCTGCCCCAACTAGATAAACATAGAAATCTTCGAACATAGACAACTTATAGAGCAGGCCTCTTTAAGGAACAAAAAATAAACCCATCATCTTACATCCGTGTGTATTAAGGCAGTTACTTACATCACAGTTGGTCTCGTCATAGACATTGAATTTATTTGAGCAGAATTCATCGTTCTCAAATATGATTTACTTGTCCATTTTTTCCTTTTATTTTCATACACGTTTGGTCATTTATTTGTTCCAATCAACCTGCCTTGCTTCCATTTTATATATTATCCTTTTCTCAATTTGCCTCTCCTCTTTTTCAAATTGCTACAGTGATCACAGTCGATTTCTTAGCAAACACAGTTATCCGGCCCGGATTTTTATGGCCCGGACTGTTGTCGGAATGGCGTGATGACGAAACTTACGGAGTATGGCGGGATTTGAATACGTATTTTTTTGCACAAAGCTTGCACTTCCCTCTTAACAGCCTGACATTTCTGCTCTTGATCGGACTATCCTGTATAGATCATGAATCCTTCACGCAATGTAAGTTGTTGATGCCTGATAAACGTTGCTGATGATATATTTTGGAAACATCCAGGCACGATTACCACCCGAGGTCAACAGGGTCCTGTTTGTGAGGTAAAGAAGAACGATCGCTTGACAAATCCTTATAGGAAAAAATAGAAACTTGCCGTTTAAAATTACAGCCGAAGAAATGTACGAAGTATTTGGAAAATATGGTCCCATTCGTCAAATCAGAGTGTAAGATTTGCTATTGTACTGATCGGCTCGAGCAAAGCTAATGAATTTCAATCTAGTGGCAATGCATCTGACACCCGTGGAACAGCATTTGTTGTGTATGAAGATATTTTCGATGCCAAAAACGCTTGTGAACACTTGCAAGGTTTCAACATTCTCGGTCGATACTTGATTGTTCTTTACTACCAACAGAACAAGATTACCAAGAAGATGAACTTGCAAAAGAAGGAAGAGGAGCTGAGAGAACTGAAAACGTAAGTATTATGAAATCGCGGAAGACGTCAACTTATTGTGGAATAATAGGCGATATGGCGTTGGCGACGATTAAACGTTAGTTATCCAATTCAAATTCCTTTTTTCCTTCTCTCTTTTTTCCGCAATCTCTTCCCTTGTGTACGCGTGTGTGAATGTATCGATATGTGCGTGATACGGTGTAAAACGAGCGACAGAAAACTTCCAGCCTGTGATCTTCAAACAATGACATCGACGATATATATATAAAAAAAACTAGTGGAGCAACCGAACAATGTCCAACACACACGTGCATTACATCGTTACACTCTATACGCGTATACAAACTCACTCACACGATTTCACCCAACTTATACATACATACGTGTTTGAACAATAAAAAAAGTTCCCGGTGTTCAGCTTGTTGAAAAGTTTTTAAATCGACGGATAGCAACAAATGAGAAATAAGGCAGTCTATTTTGATAGTGAGCAGTGAATGGGATGTTGTAAACAGCATTCGGGTGTTTTTAGCAAGATATCCTTTCTTGACGCATTCAGCCGTTATGGTGAATTATGGTTGGATCGACGTAGGATCATGTACGAAAAAGGAGGATAAAATAGTTACCGGGCAATATGTGGATATATACATGGAATAATCAAATAGACAAAAAATAAAAAGCGACCGGGACGCAGGGAAGAAAAAAAAAGCTTTTTCATCGGTTTACGTCGCATCATGAATTTTTATATCCGATACGCGATCCTCTTCTTCTTCTTTCAACACCTTCCAGCTAAACCCGTCCAAAGCAAACCTTTCAAGATCAGTTTGCAGAAGCATCCTTTTCCGGAGGATCTCGAGAATGGACGTATTGGCCATTCTTTTATGGTAGTCAAGGAGAAGCAAGTAGGCTATCGACATGGCAGTGGTAAAATTATAAACGAAAAGAAGAAAAAAAGAAGAAACAAACGATCACATTGACGATAGGTTATTATGGATCCATTACAATCGGTGAACCACCTCAACCTTTCAACGTTGTTTTTGACACCGGAAGCGCCGACGTCTGGGTTGTATCATCCCGTTGTACAACGCCTGATGTATGCAATAATCACCGTAGATTTGTCAATTCCCATTCGAAGTCCTACCTTGAGATAGAAGAGGAGGATGAAGAAAGTGGTAGCTCAGACGACGAGGGAGAAGACGAGGAAGACGATGAGGAAAACGAAGAAACCAGTGGCCAAATTGAGGTTCATTACGGCACTGGCCAAGTTCGCGCCAAGTTGGGGCGTGACACGATCAATGTGGCCGGCCTTGTCATAGAGGATCAGGTCATAGGAGAGGCAACCAGCATGTCTCGTGATTTCGTTGGAACACCTTTTGACGGTATCTTTGGTCTTGGTCTGGCGGATCTCAGCAGCAGCAGTAATAGTCACAGCTCGGCTCCCTTGCCACCCTTTTACAATATGGTACGTCAAGGCTTGTTGGATGAACCACTATTTGCCATTTATACTCAGCAAGATGGTGGCGAAGTCGATTTCGGAGGCATTGATCCAAACCGGTTTACGGGTGATATTGTCTTTGCAGACCTTATCGATACTGGTTACTGGATGGTTCAACTCGATAATGCCGAATACGGAGATTATCTGTTCGGCAGTCGGAATGCTATTATTGACAGCGGTAAAGATAACAATGCATCGGATGAAGACAACCAAAGGTTTTAATCGCACGTTTTGTTCCCATCGTTGAAAAAGGGACAACTTTGATCATTACTACACCTGAAGATGCTAAGCACTTCCATGAACAAATTCCGGGAGCCATGAACAATGGAGATACAACTTGGTCTATTCCCTGTCATATCGTCGATTCGTTAGATGCCCTCGTTTTTACTGTGAATGGCGTCACAATGACGATCCGACCGGAGGATTATGTATTGCTCCCGATGAACCCAAAAAGCGCAATGTGTTTATCTGGCATCGCTGGTCAGACGCTAGGTAGTAACCATCCTAACACCTGGATTCTGGGGGACGTTTTTATGAAGAGCTTTTATACCGTAAGTACATGTGGCTATGGTTACAACAAGTTTAATTTCGCTCTTTTGCAAGATCTTTGACATGGGTAACCGTCGCGTCGGGTTCGCCAATGCGGTGCCTGATGACAGCTTTCGTTCTGAATAGAGTCTAAAGAGATGTCGCTCGTTGATATCTTCTTTCGATAATGTATTATGATTTTTCCAGCTCGGCGGATATTTTATCATAAATTGCATCCAGGTCTTTCGTCTGTACATCTGGTACAAATTTGATGGATAAAGAGTGATGGATCTGCCCATGGGCGCGGATAAATGAATTAAGTAAATGGCTGTACCGTTGTACGGCTTTATGCACTTCTCCCTGATATTTCGGGTTAACTATTTATATCTCATAAAAGTATTTCTTACCCTTTCTTTTGATTTGGTCGACAGAGGCTCGTAGAAAATTTGACACCTTCGTAAATTACGTGATACCTTTATCGATTGTACTTTCAAAGCAGATGGTGTGATAAGATAGGTAGGCAAGGTTTCGGCAGCATAGACCATTGTGAGAGCACGACTGATTCTTTCTGCAAAACGTTCTTGTGTTTTGGTCGGTGCAGAGCTAAATTCATTATGTGAAAACGATCGCGCGGCTTTTGTATGAATACGATCAAAACCGAAGGCGGACGATTCCTGTATATGATTTTGTATTAGTTGGCGTCGACATATTCAACTTCATACATTTTCTAGTTGTTTTGCTCTCTTATTTTTCTTGTCCTTGAAGAAATGAAGGTATTGACCGGGAATCATCATATCATCGAATGGATCATCTTGCTGCTGTTGTTGCTTTCGATTGATGGTATCTTTTGCAGAAGTTGTCATTGTGGAAATAGAGACAAGGTTTGTAACAACAGTGCGCCGAATTAGACATGAACAAGACGATCGTAACGACAGCATGGTGTTTGACAGGAGGAGGGTGAAAGAAACGGGCCTTACGGATGCACTAAAATCACCACCAAATAAGGCGCGAATGACATCAATAAAAATTCCGACAAATTGGATTTCTTACCTGACAGCACCACTCTCCGGGTCCCTACCGCCTTACCACTCGTAGTGGACATGGGAGAACTGAGTCACAGCCGGACTGTAGCTTTTCATCCATCCAGTCTGATCATCGCTGCAAGTTCCAGGAAGTCCCTACTCTGTCGAATAGACATTGCTGAAAACTCCAAGAAACCCCTGCTCTGCTCAGTAGATCTACAAGAAAAATTTAGTATTTTCTCTTTTTTCTCTTTTACACGTGAATCAACACTTACGAAAAAGCCGTCTGGCTGAGACTGACCACTTGCAGAGACCCAACAAACCTGGGGGACCAACTTTATTGTAAGCCGCTGTAAGCGGTGTAAAAGAAGCCTAAAAAGATAGCTGTAGTAAATTGTTTCTTGGCAA
>JNDT01001811.1:0-20072 GCA_000697055.1 Saksenaea vasiformis B4078 | reverse complement strand
GATGCCATTGTCTTCTTTCCACTTTCTAGCTACTTTGCCAGTATGAGAGCTGGCGTTATCTTCCTGTAGAATAAAGCTAGCATCCTCTTCTTCTGTTATTTGTCTCATCCAGGGAAGGAAGCGGTCGCCTAAGGCACTGAATATACTTATTTTGGTTGACGGACCCTTCTAAGACGACCAAGGGTCCACGCCCTCCTGCCCAAAAACAACCCCAAACCATGACAGAACCCACGCCAAACTTCCTTGTCTGTACGATATGACGTTCCTGATAACGCTCGTTTTCCATGCGAAGTACGCGGACCCCAGCGTCGTTGCATCTACGGACCATATAACGAGATTCATCTGACCAGATGACACGACGCCATTGCTCGATGGTCCAGTGACGATGTTCGCGTGTAAACTCGAGGCGACGGCTCTTATGACCCTTTGTCAAGACAGGCTTCTTCGCTGGTACACGAGATCTGAAGCCTTCGTCGTGCAAGTACTTTCGAATGGTGTCTACATGCACATTCACGCCAGCAGCTGCTAAGGCTCCTTGATGATATGCATATGGCTGCTTTGGTTCACGTCTCACGCTCAAACGAAGGGCCTGGACGTCCGTCTGCGTCAACTTCTTAGGTCTCCCGCTCCTCTTGGCAGACTCTGTCGTGCCTGATTTCTTCCATCGCTGAATCGTATCACTGACGGTGGAGGTTGGAATGCCCATCTGCTCTGAAATGACTTTCCCAGAAACACCATACTCATGTAACCCGAGTATTGCTCCACGAATAACGTCTGAGAGTTCTGTACCTCTCCTGTAATTCTTTTTTACAAGGTCGCTTAACGGCATAGTTGGTTATGTTTCAGAATCAGCACAAAAAAGTTGAAGAATGCAAGTGGGCATGCCAAAAAATTTCGCAAACTTAAAATTTAATCCGGATACTTTTTCGGGGGGTAGTGTATATCGGCTTTCTGAAGCACCCAACGGATCAAATGGACCAGTATCCACATATGAAGGGCCATTACCTCGTCATGGATAACGTTCCTATTCTGGTCAGCTGTTAAGAGTTAAGCAACACGTAACAGACGTCTGGAAAAGGACACTTTGGGGATAAGAATCAGCGAAGCTCCTAACTGCTTGAGGTTAAGTGACCTTAAAGGGTTTGCTGGACATTCTCACATATGCTTGGACAAGTGTCGTAATAGGCAAGCTCTCTGAGGAAGCTGTTTTTCACGCATCGGTGATAGTAAAACAAAAAACAAGTAGAAGAAAAAGAAAAAGAAAATAGTAGTTGCCAGTTATTTACGTTAAGGGTGCCGGGATGTCATGGCTTTTGGATGTTCAGTGTCGCACCAGCGACTCGAGAAAAAAGGTGTCTTGTATAATTGAATAGATCTTGACGGAACACTTTGCCACATGCTCCGTGAATTCATTCACTAGGTTTTTTCTCTCATTCAGGTGTTCTCGATAGATATAATTTTTGACCTGCACCAAAAATTGCATTGATATCTACACACTGTGATCAATGTTTCAGTTGTCTTGGCATAATGAATTCTGCAAAAGGACAAGGAACTGACAGTCCAAGAATCGCGTCTCCGTTCTGCCAGCCTGGACTTAGGTCCGTACCGAGAACCTCTGAGGTGAGCTGGAGCGCTGACTGCCAAAGCAGAGACGCCTATCTCATAAGTCAGAGCAGTTAGGAGCCACTCTGTTGGAAGAATGGCAAGTCATTCCACAAAGTGTTCGTGACGTCAATGCCCGAAACGTGCGAGCCAGTTATCGAAGCTTGTGGAGAGCGTACGCGCTACTGAAACGGTTCCAAAATTGGGACTAAAGACATCACATACAATGCTTCCTACTTTTTTTTAATATAAGGGACTGACGAGGAGACACATGGTTCGGACATTGACGTTTAATCTGGTTTTTGCGGAGCTTGTTCAACCGTATGCGCACTTCTTTCCTCGTAGTGTAATTCATTAGTTGTCAATTCCATAGAATTGAATTGCTTTTGTTTGTTTTCTGATGGTTCGCTTTCCCTCATGGCAGGATTGAACAAATCCATAAAATGCGTTTGGTCAAACATAGTGTTAAACCTGGCTACAAAGAAAAGTGGTTATTCCGTATAGGTCACATATGAAGACATAGATCCACGTCTAAAGATCATCACTGTATCCTAACCCAGAAACTCAAATCTACTGGCTAGAGTCAAGATTAGCATCTGCGAATGGATAGGACGACAATAGGGACAGACACGTAAATATATGTCATCATCTCTTATTTTTACTCCAAATAAAGAAGAGTCTCAAAGGATTTCCCGTCGGTCAAATAACAACTAAACAACCGAAATCCACAGACGTTCATTCTCGAATCTGTATGACTATGAATACCCGGTTGGCACGACTTTACTTTCCTGAAGACTGTAGTCTTTATACAAGGGCACCTAAGATGATGGAGAGCTGCACAACAGCCAATGAAAACGTCGGGTTCAGCTCTCTCTGAGTAAACCGGATCGTTTTTTGACTCAACCAACCCGCCAGAATTAACTGCGGGTGTTAAAATAACGAGTGAGGGACTATTGCCTGACGGCAGAGTTTCTTCTGCAAGAGCCGTTCGGCATGGCCACTCTTTTCCAACGTAGCAAGTTGCGATGGCAGCAACCTCGTCTGCAACATTTGTTGCCGCGTTCTTCTCCTTTGGTACCTCTTCCATGCCGCCGCCATTTTTCTAGTCAACTCCCGTCATTCCCGCGAAGTTCACCACCCTCCTTTCCTCCCACAGGAGGTTATCGACGATTCAATAAGGATCAACCATTTTACAAATCGCGCCGGCTATGGGTGTTCCTTGGCACAGGAACGGTGATGTTTGGAGGTTATTACGTGACGCATTTAGAGCAAGTGCCTGTCAGTGGACGCCGTCGGTTTATGGACATTACGCCGCGACAAGAAGAAGGTACAGCTTAAAGAAAGCGCGCGATAAATATGCAAAGGACTAAATGAGGTATTTTCCGAAAAGCCATGGCTAAGCAGGCATATCATGAGGTGATGATGCAATATGGCCACCGCATCCTCTCTTCACATCATCCTTATACCCGCTTTGTAACTCGAGTAGCACAACGTTTAGTACGGGTGTCAGGCATGGAGGATATGCAATGGGAGTTCCACGTGATTGATTCTCCTGAGCGAAAGTTGGTTTTTTGATCTGAGATGATTGCTTTACCCAAGGTCTAATGTGCTTTTTGTTTTGTCGCATAGTGCATTTGTGCTACCAGGTGGCAAGGTATTTGTGTTTACTGGTATTCTTCCTATTGTTCAGAATGAAGGTAGGTGCCGCTATCGTATTGATACAACCCGTTCAAATGAGCTGGGTAGACGGGATGGCCGCGGTACTTGGACACGAAATTTCACATCAACTCGCGCGTCATAGCGCGGAAAAACTAAGTTTTGCCAAGGTGCTGTTGGCAGCTCAACTGACATTGGCTCTGTTTGGCATCGACCCATCTTTTATCTTCAACCAATTGACACTGAATTTTCTGTTAATGAAGCCATTTTCGAGAAAATGCGAAACAGAAGCAGACGCGATTGGTTTACAACTCATGGCACAGGCGTGCTTTGATCCACATGAAGCTGTCAATGTATGGCGACGCATGGAGCGGGCAGGTGGTGGTGAAATTCCCCAGTTCGCAAGTACACATCCTAGCCACAAAAATCGTATTGAATTCCTTGAAAAAGAGGTACATGCATTTCTAATTTTTTTATTGTGTGATGCTAATATTATTGACTATGAAGATGCCAGTTGCGATTGCCAAACGAGCAGAAAGTGATTGCTCAACTGAGCTTCGTACATTCTCCGATATGTTCCGTGATAGATGGGTTCGATGGTAGTTATGGATTTTTACTTGGTGTTGTCCAAGATTTCTTCAAAGATCTCCAAGAAAGTCTCGGGTTCTTGTGCTCCAGAAAGGTTATATCTAAACAATAGAGTCAATTTAATTTCCCTATGAAAAACTTTTTCTTACTTGTTCTGGATGGTAAAGTTTGGTACACCATGGATACTGTTTCGTTGGCTCTCGAAGGCAGCTGTTCGCACGGCTTCAACGTCCTCATTGCTCTTGAGATACTCCAAGGCCTGAATTAGGTCATGTAAGCTCAACTACTCGTTGTAAAACCTCTCGTCTTCTTTTACCTTTGTTTTATCCAAGCCGACGCGGCCGGCTGCTTCGGCTAATGCTTCGTAGTCAGTGAGACATTTATCTTGCTCGAAATAAAAGGTGAACATTTCTTCGGCCATTTCATTTTGCTTTCCAAATTGCTTTGCCCATTGAACGAGGCGATGGGAATCCAAGGTGTTGGCAATGACGCCATCATAGGAAAAACGAATACCCTCTTCTAATCCCAATTTCTTCATCGCTGGAACCATTTGCTTGGCACGAGCTTCACCAAATCGGCGACGGTACATTTCTAGTTTGGTAATAGGTTCTTTGGAAAGATAGGGATCGAGTTGGAATGGATGCCATTCGATCTGGAATTCCGTATCGGGATTCTTGGACTTGATTTCTTCAATCGCTCGATCCAAGCGGCGTTTGCCGATGAAACACCTAAAATAAAAAGGATCAGCGATCTACAAGATGATAAACAAAGCAGTACTACTAACCAAGGACAAACAGTGTCACTTGTAATATCAATTTTGATGCGTCGAGCGACAGAAGCCATTGTATGCGTGTGAAAGGTGATGAAAATGCAAAATAAAAAAAATTGATGAGCGGAATGTGTTTTTTGTTGTCTCTTTTATAGTGCCGACTGTGGCGATCGATTTGTCAGCTGCTTATATACGACAAATTTGTCAGCGGTGCTTCGAAATAAAAAAAAATTGACGTCGCCCCGACAATAGGCATTGTGTGCTTACAAATTAAATGCTCGGCGTTGATATATTCTGCTACAATATGGACAGCTCCAGCTGGAGGAACAGTTAATCACGATTCAGATCGACTGTCGTTTATTGAAGAACTTTTTCCCTGCTAATATATACAGGCCTATCGACGAACATTGTTTGCTTATCGAATGACCATAAAGAAGCACTTTTCTTGACCTCCGTTAAATAACTTAGTTTTACCGCAAAACTGTTGTGGAAGACTTCTGTCCAACTGAAAGGCAAACAAATAATGGACTATTCACATTTGATGCCAGAGTCAGACGTGTATGACTACTATACCTGTTTCCAAATTCACTGTCTCCAATACCATAAATCGGGTGCCTCGCTGTTATTCGAGGCGGAGAATGATTGGGCTACCACGCACTGCTGCATTGTTATGTATGATGCCATCAAATGTTTGAAACAAAGCAAGCAGACGGGGTTCAGCCAGGCATTGCATTTAAATACCGATGGTTCAAGCCGTCTTTCTTCCAGCCAATAGTCCTCTTCAAATTATCTCGTTCTCATGGTAGGATCTTAAGAGAGATAGACAAAAGGCCCTTCTAGATCCTTTTAACACATGAAAGTGAGATCGATTTTCTCATTAAAGGGACTCTGCCTCGAGCACCGACAAAGATAAACGGAGTCTAAAACCCATACAAGACACGTTCTTTTTGCTTTACCGCATAGGGAGAGATACTATTATTACAACAGGAAAAGGTAAGGGAAAAAGAAAGAAGTATAATATTTATCGAAGGTCAATATCAAACTCGCCAATAGATCCGGTCAGTTCACCAAGATGTTTCCCATCCGCCAACATGGACGTTAAGATCCGTTGAATTTGCTCCTTGTCAATTGCACCTCCCTCCAGTTTAGCTGATTCAAGCATCGTGCGAAGCTCATTATCAGAAGCGTCCAGTTTCAAAGATTCGATCAGTTTACGCATGTCTTCTTCTCCTATGGGTTGGTGTGCTGCCAAGAACAATTATTGTTGGGAACATGAAAACGACCTTCGCATTCCATGATCAATCCTTACCATTTTTACGGAAGAATACGTCTTGATCGACAGATGAAGCCATGTTGTAAGGAATAGAGGGAAAAGAGAGATAAAGAAGGATGAGCGGTAAAGACGGAAAGAAGGAAAACAAACTACAGCATGTGAATGTGTATGGAGGTAGCACAAATTGACGTCTATACCTTTTATTGCTCGAGAAGCGCACTTTTCCCCGCTTCATATCGTGGACACTTCGGAGAGTTAAACGAGCATGTGACAATTAAAATGCAAACTAAGTATCTGTTAAAGCAACGCGTTTCTAAGGCAAGGTAGGACCCTCGTTTCATGGGTTGCGACACCGGGACTCGATCCGTCAAAATCGGGTACAGAAGCAAGGAAAAGTACTTGGGCTAGAATATATGTTTGGTTGAAAACAGCAAGATCGTTGCCCTGGGCCTATTGGTCACGTATCTGTGTACCCAAAGTCAATCATTTACTCTAAAGAAACTTTTTTCTTTAGCGGACATCGCCAAAGTCGGCTATTTTTCTTTCTCAGATTGGGCATGTGCACTAACAATAATGATAAGTTGGTGGAGTCACAGCACAGTAACAGCTCAGCCCCCAGCTTAGTACATGGTTGCTGGATGTAGCACGGTCCATAAAATGAGACGAGGCTCGGCAAATCCTACATTGGTTTTTGCATAATCATGTTCAAAGCTTTTTCAGGGGACAGCTAGCTCTCTTATTTCAGTCCAAAACACGTCATGAAATAACGCGTTGCAAACCGCAAAATATGCGACCTATGACGAGACAGTATGAAGGTCCCGATAAGTGTCTTTGTGTCATACTGTAAGAAAAATGAATTTGTAGAGGTTACTAGGTCTTTTTTTGACCATCAAACGTCGGACGAAGGTTTTGATCGGTGACGTTTCCGTCATACATCCAGTGAAAACCATATTTCTTCTTTTGAACTGAAGACCGTTCTGTACTACATTTAGAGAACGTATCATAAGCTTACTATCAGCAAGTAGTAGTTATCATCCCCCTGTTGGTCGTGATGTGGTACTGTGCGTAGCATTTAATCGCTGTCAATAAGTCTAGCTTCAATGTTGAATTTGCGAGTTAAAGTTGGGTTTCCCTACATGCACCCCAGCGGTGCACCCCGCAAATGAGGTCAACAAAACCAACCAATCATTGCAATTTTCTTACCTGACGTGTGCAAGTAGCACCACCTCCATTCCACTAGGAGGTCGCAAAGCCCAGGCCTAACTGTGGGGCTAGGATGACGGGCCTCTAACCCTCGAGACAGTCATAGCCAGATTTTTGTGCCTGATTGCCTAAGGGTTGGTTGGTTGCCTTCACTGTAAACTCCAAGGAGTCTCTGCTTAGGTCTTTGAAGGCTGTATCGTAAGATTAATCATTTTTGTATATGGAGCAATGGATATTTACCAAAGAGCACAGGTTAGGATTGACGGCTTACAGAGACGCCCACAAAGTATCGGTTGATACCTTAGCAGGATAACCTCTGCAGCGGTGTAAAAGAGGTCTAAAGAAATAGATTTAGTTAACTGTTCCTTGACATAAAGATGTTACGTTCCTTTCAAGCTGCCGTTGGACGCATGATCCTTGTGTAATAATTGCTGCATGAATAAACAACCCTGGGTCACTTGGAAAAAGAAGTACATGATCTTGTGCCACATGAAAGGGAGTAATACTCTATTTCATGAAATTACAGGACCTTGAATAGCACATTTTCGTCATCTAAAGCGGTAATTGTGGTTGATCATAAACATCAACAGCTTACCAAGCTTGGCGTCATATGTAAATCGCATTTTTTGCGGTAACGTCGCCATCAGAAAATGGTGTTTTTTTTCCTTTAGGTCTTTGCATATTCTGTATCAGAAAATAATGTAGGGAACTGCTGCACACTCACCGACAAATCGTAAAGTAAATTAGCTAGCAGATGATGAAGGAAAGAAGGGAAAAGAGGAGCGACGAAAAGGAGGAAAATAAAAGTACTCTGGCTGAATTGAAGCAATTTTTTTGTTACCACCAGATTTTCGCATTACGTATGGATGAGTGAAAATTTATGCATTTCGCTTTGTTTCTCTGGTAGTTGTTAGTATTATTGGCAAGTTGCCATCCATGCGCAAACAATGGTCTCTTGTGGATGAGCTTGTACGGCGTTACTAGGATGATCTAGGCAACGCGTTTGATTGCTTTTTCATCTATGACGTCCTTCAGGGACCGGAAAACGTCCTCATGCGGAAGGCGTCTGCGTTTAGATTATCAGCCAGGAAGTTTGTCGGGTACTGAATTATCTTCGCTTTGGACATGCAGGATTTGGCCGTACCTGGCATAGTGGCCTGCAGATGGCCATCACGTTTTGACCTTGCATATTGGTTTCATCCAGGAAATGGGAGAATGCTGCATAATGTAACGTACTCAGGGAAATAGAAGATCCTGCAGTGCTGGCGCTGACTTCCCACCAGTTAACTCACTGCTCCATGATTGGTTTGGGCGGATGTCCAGAAATTCTACATATACGAATCGTTTTCTGATTCGAAAGATGATGAGTAAATATGCAACCGCCAGCGTTTTAAGATATACCGTTGATCGAAATGACTGCTGCCACACGATAGTACAAACGTTTGTAAAGACAGTACACTCGTTTCATTTAGAAAAGATCTTCTGAAAGAAATGATGTGTGATGCACGGACACACAGCATTCGCTCAACGTTTGGATATTCCCAAAGTCACGACCAACCTTCAGCGTTTGAAATACGCGATCTTGGACGTTGATCATTGCTTGGATGCCGTGCAGCGGAAAAACGACCCACAGTTAATGTCGTTGTGGTCTGACCTGAAGGACCAACTTACCACTATTAATGCCAAAGTAACGGGCTGCACAGAACCTTTGCCGACGTTCTCTAGGCGATGCAAGCCTTCCACTCGGTCGTAAGCAATGGATCGAACGTTAGCGGCGAGAATGCCATGTCCCTGGCGTCGGCAACCCTGGTTTCTGCCGCCGGAACTGAAGACCATAGTCAGGTGGACTATAAATTCGGAAAGTTTCTCACCATCACCAACCTCTGGAAAGAGTGGAACGCCGGGCTTCACGGAAAGCCTGCCATTCAGCTGCTGGAGAAGAAGCAACACAATGCAGATGGTGCTCGAGTGATAAAGCACGCTAGGCGTTCCACCGTCGAAAGGTAGTGATGATGGAGATCATGCGCATGGCAGCGGCGGGGGAAACGTCTCATGCAGCTGACGCAGCCATGACACTCGAACAGCAACGAAGCATGCAAGGCATCTCTGTCGATAAGCCGACCAGGTTGATTAAAAAGAAAAAGACAAACGTTGAGCGGTCATGACCATAGACCACACAGCTGGAAAAATTAGAAATATCGGTTCCAATGAAGCACGGTCTCAGGATCGAGCCTCAACGGATGTTGACGGACGCTATCTTGTTGATGGATAAAGACAACGTTACTATCGTCCGAAATGTCTTAGAATCAAAATCTCTTGATTTCGAGACAGGGTAAGCATACCAATATGGAGTTTGTGGTTAAGCTAAAACTTTCGTTAGTGCTGCGACACGGCAAGCTTGGATTCAAGCGCGCATTCGCCGCGTTGTCCCTCTACCGAGCAGCCGTTTCGTCCAGTGTACGAGATGCTGATGACTTCTGGCCCACTGAGGTATGCTACTACGGACCCACATCCCAGAACAGCGTTTCCAACGATACCACCTCGAAGATTATGATCCCAACAGAGGTAACAACATAAAAAATGCACGAGAATTCTTCACCCGTCGCCAGGGAACGAGATACCTGATTCTACCTGTGCGTATCCGCGAAGAAAGGAGGCTGTCTTCCCCAGTTAGTCCCAAGATACCAAGATGCACGCCAAGTCGCCATCACAAGGTGGACAGATTTTGCTGTTCAATGGAACTAGCAGGCCAACGGGAACACCGTTTTCTACAAATAATCCCCAGGCATTGCACTCCTACTACCTTCGCTGGATGCAAAATCAAGTTGTCCGTAGCGCAATACAAAATATCCAACAAGCTAGACAGGCGATTGGATATGTAAGAGTTACCCGAGATAGCTCAGTGAGAGCTCTGCCACCTGCTATTCAACCGCAACTCATAATACCTCACCCACAACCGCTTATTTCCGATACTATACAAAGCTCTCCACGACGCATCTTGCTGTCCGGTCTTCATACCATATCTTGCTCCAGAATTGTATAAACAATGCATATCCCACCGCAAGGTCCGTCTACAACAGAAAAGCGAAAAGCGTTCCGCCAACGTTACATGCGCCGTCATAACACTGATTGTCCCGGAAGTCAAAGATGTAGTCTATGTAGATATCACCTGTAATTTATTTGTGTGTATTAAAAAAAACTTAATTTTCCCGTCGACGAATAAAAAAACCTCTTAGTCACGGAGCCATAGCTTCTCAGAGCTTTGGAGGGAAAAAAAAAAAAAACAAGAAACGAGAAACGGGACACCTGGCTTTACGGGACTAAATCTGTACCATGGCGGTCATCGAGAAGCTTAATCCATTGCACAAGGGAGCCTACATCGCCCTGATCGAATCCAATTGGATCATCAAACCTCCTTCCCCCCACCGAGATCTCTCCTTCGAATTCGTAACTTTAGTTGTACTTTTTTAATTTTACAGATGCGTCTGTGCCTACATGTTCGTCCACCCCCTCCTCCTGACAAAAGATATAAGGCGGTCCTAGCACGCGACTACCCCGATGTCACCGGGAACTTCCTTGCAGCTTCCGATGCTGCAGGAACTCTAGAAGCAGAAGTTCTGTTTCTTGGATAATCCCACGATATGTTTCTAATAAAAGGTCTTGTTGCACAAACATGTCATTGTGCCATAATGGCGTCTTTCCTCCCTCAAGCGATCGATACAAATGCTTTCTCCTTCCCATGAGATTTACATGTGCTTTTCTCTTTATCGTGATTTTTGAAAAGAAAGGGAAAAAAATAAAGATTCCATTATAAACGTACATTGCACAAAACATTGATAGAAAAAAATTACTGAAATGTCATTGATAGCTTACTTCCGAAAGCCTCCAAAAAACGCCTCTCTTTACCCGATCCTTTTTTCTTCTTGCTTTTTTCTTTTTTGCTCGGTTCTGACGAGGTTGCACGATCGCTGGCTGGTGTCCCGGCTCCCCCGCTAGACAAGCTCGAAACTTCAGCGTCCATGAACTTGAGAGAGGGCATATACTGTTGTGTCGAAACTCTAGATTGTGATGATGGCGTGCCGGGTGCACTGTAAGATCCTGCTCGCATGGCTCCATAGGCATGGGAATTTAGTGATCCGCCTGATCGGGATGTCCCGGCGTTGTTATTGAATAATGAGTTATTTGTCAACGATGGTGTTCGGCTGCGATAGGATGCCAGTGTAGGAGATGTGGTGACGTTGTTCTGGTAATGGTTCTGATCATAGAGAGACATTCTTGTCGAGGACTCGAAAGACGAATGCTGTCCGAAGGATTGCTGCTGGGACGAAGGCGAGATAGCCGGAGATGGTAGTGCATTGATCATAGATTGATAATTTGAAGACGATGAGGAGGAGGTTGGTGATACTTGAGGAACATCCAGGATGCTATATGCTGGTTCGGATGGTGTCGAAGGCGTGCGTAGACGTGGAGACATAGACCCTTGCCGGTACTGTTGTTGTTGTTGTTGTTGCTGTTGTATCATCTTTTTAGCTGCAATCATCATCTTCAGTGCGCGGATCTGCAAGCTAGTCTGGTGTGACAAGGCTGATGTTTCAAAAATTAAGGGGGCAGTCGTCATATTGAGCATCTGATGCAATCCATGCGTTGCGAGCTCGCGAAGCCGAGGCAGTTCGTACATGTCCGATAACAGCAACAGTTGCGAAAGGATATGCGGCTGATACTGCTGCGCCGTCAGAAGGTTGTCGGTGTAGATAAACTGCAGTAGTGCGATCACAACGGGGTACGGATAAGGAAATGACATACTGTGGCTCTTGATAGCCACCGGCATTGGCGCCGGGTCTTTATCTGCCTCTTCCGATTCGTTGATGCTCTCCCTGCTCTCTTGGCTGTTCTTAAGTAGCTGGTTGAAGTACGGCCAGCGCTGACACAGCACAGCAGAGTTTACAGGAACAGTTTGATTTTCGCGAGTGATGATTGTAAAATCGGACACGGCTGGTTCATTCAGCAATCGCAAACCCATCTCCTGGGCAAGTGTGCAGCATGTTACTTTTGGCAGCTTGTAGACGCCAAACGCTTCCAAGTCGACCATAGCAATATGATCGAAGTTAACTTGTCGATGGTTGTAATCGTCTAACAGGTTTCGACCACGGTGTCCGAACACAAGAAATCGGTTGGTGTTTTCGTGAAGCACACCACGGTTCCAGGATCCCGAGCCAAACAAGGCTCCTGTTTCGATGCGCGACCACGTTAATGTACCGAGGTTCAGAGCCCAGATGGTATAAGACTGGCTCTGGGGAGATAGGTAAGTTCCCGCAAGAATTAGATGATGTCCCAGTGTATGTCCTGTGGGGAATCGTAGGCCGGGCGGCATCACTGATCCAGTCATGAAAGAAGAGCAATCCTCGATAGGTGAGGAGACTGCTGCAGGAGAGAAAATCATTTGTAGCTCCCGTTTCACATCAGCAAAGTTGTAGTTGGTGTAAAGATAAATTGGGCTTGGATCGTTGGCGTTTTGTAATGATTGACCATACTGTCGTACTACAGATGCGCGATGACTACTGCCTTCGCTCTCTGCCGTCAGCTCTCCATCAAACGGCTCCTCACCGATGTCATTTTTCAGCATTGCTGGGAGACGAGTGCCCGGTGGTGTCGCGATGGCAATAGACCTGTACGCCCCTAGATGTTTGTCAAACGTCTTGACCTGTTCCCATTCCAAGGTTTTTAAATCGAGGACATTGATTTCCCCCAAATAGTTGTTGCTCATGTCCTGTCCTCCGACAACGATCAATTTATCCTCCGTCACTGCCGACAAGTGAGCGTATCTTGGCCGTGGTGCGAACAGCGATGGCTGGATATCTGGTGTCCTCCAAGTCATTGTCTCGATATCAAAAATCGACACATCGTCCAAAACGCACAATCCTTCGTCTGAAACCCGTGAATAGCCCATGCCGCCAAACACTACGATAGATTCGCCATGGATACTTGCTGAATGAAAATAGCGGGGTTTAGGTGGTTTGTCCGAGTCTGGTGGAGGAATATGCCTGGTCCATTCGAGCGTGCCGAGATCGAGAACGTACATATGGTTCGTCATTTTACGCGAGGTAACTAAACGCCCGGCAAAGACAAACACTTGATCACCAACGACCGAAACAGAAGCCCCCACCAGAGGTGGTGGGACTTCGCCAGTCGTTACATGTATTTGCGTGATGATGCCCGAGATGGACTGCATTTGCAACGTAGTGGGCATAGTCCTTTTGTTATAGGTATTGTTCTCTTCTCGACTTTCGAATTCCAGACTGCTGCACGAAGGAAGAAGAAAAAAGGAACAGCGTGTAAGCAAAAAATAGTCCTTCTCAGACGTAGAAAAAAATTATTGCCTAAAAAATTATTGCCTAAAAAAAATTCAGACTCAAGTTGGCAAGTGAGTGGCCCCTTGACGAACCCTAATTGGGAAGACTTGCACTCGCAACTATTTGCTGAACTCCAACGAGCTTAGTCCTGCGTAATTCGGTTCTCAACAATGGGTCGGAGTTCTCTACCATTATGAATTAAAAGGGGAAGTAGAAGTTCGCACCCCTGTGTGACGCTGACTCGTCACGATAGCGACCCCTTAAGTGGTGTGACATGGCATATGTAGGATTTCGTTTTGCGCAAAGGTTTCAAAGACATAGGGACTAAGGCGTACAAAAAGGTCAGTTGCACACACACACAACTAATATCATTGCAAATCAAATCTTGAAAAACGGCATAGGGCGAACTATAGTGGTAGCGATCGCAAAAGAAGAAAAGAAAGAAAGAAAGAAGAAGAAGAAGAAGAAAGGAAAGACGCACAGCACTCTGGGACTCATAAATGAGTCGATTACAAATAACTAGTAAAAGAACTTGGAAAATTAGTTCTCCTTCCTTCTTGTCGTTACTCGTTTTTGCGTAGAGTTCTGTTCTGCTTAATGATCTCTTTTCAGTGTAAAGCGATGGAACTACATTGGAAACAAATATGATTCGCGTTATCTCAGAACTTGTTTTAATCACGGTGTAGAGTCATCATGTGTTCTCATCGACTTAAAATGAGCTTACAATCGTCTAAATCGGCATTCGAGAGATAGAATCATGCAATAGCCAAGTTTCTGTGGCGCATGCAAATTGAAGGACTCATGTTCCTTCGGATGAAAACAGCAGCGTGATTCGGAGATCTCTTCTCTGAAAACAAATCATACATGTGTTCATTGCACTTTTTTTTTTCATGCATAACTAAAGGACTTTTATCCAAAGTTGGCATCGTCATTGCATTTTTCATATATCTTCTCTTTTCGGCGTATGCCGTTGATCTTCGTAGCAACTCCTTTAAAGTTACAAACCCCTGTTAGTGCTCTCCTTTATAGTTAGTTTCTTGTCCAAAGCGCTCTGTCATTTTCACTGTACGGGATGGTTCAAAAATGGCAAGCTTGGCAAAATTGAATGCCAGTAATGTCCGCGGCCTTTTAAAACATCTGCTACTACGTTGCAAAAGTTCAATATCTTTATGCAATGCTTTCCATGGAGACGGATAAGTAAATTACAGAATGGCATGGATGTACACATCCTCCAATAAAGGTTTTTGCTACCGAAACAATTACCTGATGCAACATTATTCTTAAAAGGTATTCCTACAGATGATATTCCTATTTCTTACATTCGTTGACGAAAATACAGGAATAGCTGAAGGTGCCTAAATGGGATGATCCAGATAATGAGCTTACGCGCGTTATACTTTTCAGAATAACGTTACGTCATTAGAAATTAAGACCGATAAATGCGTCCACTGGTTCATCCTCTGTGAAGCTATTGGGTATTCATGTTCATACAGTGCAGAAATGACGTGAATTGGAATTTGACAGTATTTTTGGAAGATATAAGAAACCGATAGCAAGCCCATCCTCACATAAGGTATTCGGCCATCTCTTTTAGAATGTATCTATGAGTCTACTTCTGTTGTGCTAACCGACGCTGCAGAAAATTTAATGCAAAAGCTTGAGGTTATTAAATTGTCTCTCAGCACTGTTTACAACTTGGTGCAATTTCCCATTAAGAAGGTACTTAAATCAATGCTGACCAAAATGGCACTCAAATCCGCACTTCGTACGACACGCTTACTGAAATATTGCCATTAATTGAGTGGCCACTGCATACACAGTGACAGTCGGTGTTACTCGTAAATTGGTCACATTGAAACCCTCTAACAAGAAGAAGGTAGATCTTACTCTTAGCCTATATTATGACAGGGTGCTGCAAGTTTTGGTCAGAATCCATGAAGTCCGACCGTATTGTTTGTTCTCTAATTCTCTTTTCACCTCAGATTGTTTGCACATATCAATGAAATAAAGAGTCATAGATCCACCACATGTAATCGTCGGACTATCTGGGTATAATCATAGAAAAGTTCTGCTGATCATCGTCTGTTGTTTTGGTCGTGGATCGCTTTGCTGGTATCTTCCCATTACTGAATTGTGTACTTCTACCTTGATAGGCTGTAATTTACCCGTTTCAGCTTGGCCAGCGCCCCACAGTTTGTACCAGGATTCAAATGGGAGGTAATTTTGACTTGTCTCCTAAAAGTAAATGAATAATCTTTAAGTAAAGTTCTCATCTATCCACCATAAGTAATAGAGATAGGTATACTCAAAAGAAATAAGCACAGCAGTTAATGAGACTTGATTAACTTAGTGGACCATACGGGAAGATTACTAAGATACCTCGATGAGTCTCTTTACTATGGCACTCGCTATCTTTACTGGAGTTAAGTTTAGATAGCTACACCCCACCCGCTTTGGAATAGAAGTCAACCAATATCACCCTTTTCGGGAAGAAACTTCAGTGTCCCGTTGGAGCGTGCTGTTACAATATCTCTTTGGAATTATCCCTTTGTAGCGACATATAACTGATCTTAATGAGTGGGTCCTACTGCTTGGGTCAGCCAGAGATCGTGTATAACTTTGACCCCTAAATTAATCACATGGTTGACGAAGGCGGGACCGGAGAAGCGGTAACAACTGCTCGTTAAGTTGGCTCTGTCAAGCTCTCAGATTACTCGACTTTAAAGAGATGCGAAAGTAGAAGTTATCTTAGAAAGACATGAAGCAAGTGTGGTGATTGGTTCATCCAATTTTGGCTGAGTTGCTGTATTTTGGAAACAAGATCTGTATGACACCACGTCTATCTTGATAACAGTAGCGTTTGCTACTTTACAAGATAGCTACTTCTAAGTAAGCCCAAAAGAACACTCTGTATCGCAAGTCTTCTTCTATCCCACGTAAGATGTAATTCTTTTGAAGCTAATAGGTGGTGCTGTTTGGATTCTGCGATAATCCTTTTTATCGTACTATCCTAAATTTTCCTTTTATGATATGCGTACATCACAAGACCTTTATGACGCACTAGGCTGCATGAATAGTTAGGCTATAACCAAACATACGGAGAAGATGGCTGTGCTGTGCAACTTTTTTTGTCGAAGTTGAGTAGAGGATAACCAAGTCGAGCAGTAACCTTTCTAAATGGGTGCTGCATTAAGCTCCAGACGATGTATGGCTAATTGCTCCCATCCAACTTGACCCGGATTACTCTTGACAGGATAAGATACATTGACATCGCCACAATTCACTATCTGTCGAAGCTCTTCACATAAGTTGCTATATAGCAAAAATATTCAATCGTGTTTCCTTAATCGTACAAACTTGCTATGGTATGTGACACCCATTCTTTTCAGAAATTGGCTTTGTTCCAGTAGATCAATCGCATAGCATTAGAATCCCCTATTGGGCAACGGACCTGCATGTATGGTTTACTGCGTTATGGAATTGCTCATGCAATGGTTGCTGTAAGCACATCATAAAACATAATAGCTTCCCTTTTTGATTATTACTACTGTAGATTCCGGTGGTATATGTCGTAAGATGTTGCTCGGACGAAGCGCATTATCAAATTCATTGCCGACCAGGTTTGAAGCTATAAGCGGAAACATGGTTGCTTACCATTCTAAAGTGAAAATGCCGAAAAAGTTGTCTGTAATGATCGCTATATGCGGGAAATTTTAATGATTGACAGTGGTGTCCAAAGACCATGGGTGTAGACAGCTTACATATTGATGTCATACATGCTCCCTCTTCTAGAATCATTTACATTTGTTTTTTCTATAAATAGAACCAATAACCCCTACTTGTAAGAGAAAGCAATGCATTCCGACGCTAGACCGTTTCCGGACAATAAAAGGCGCACCTGGTGAAAATCAATATCGCAATTCCTCAGAACAGATGTCGCTGATGGATTAGATGTTATAAAATTTTGCATCCAATCCTGTGCTAGCCTCAAACGAACTTTGCGCTAGGTTGCGTATTGCACTGTCTCATGTGTCCATGTCAATGATGGATCTATCTATCTAACAACGAAAGACAGTTACGAATAACAAGGTGTGGCGGAATCTTGGTGAATGCATGGGTCATTTTTATCTTTTTGGCTTTGTCCTCTCCATAGTCCCTGGTAAGGATCTCAATTTACCGCATCTACAAGATTATTTCTATTTTGCGGCTGTTCACTGGTTAAATAAGTAAACGTTGTCATGCTCAATATCACTCATTTTTTCGTGATAGATCGTTAGATGTCGCATCGCTTCAAGTCCTCTGCAGAAAGTAACTTCAGGACCAGCCACTGCCGGATGCCGGCCACACATCTCGACGACTCAGATCCGGGGTTGATCCCCACAACATGTGGGAATATCCTTCAGGGTCAAAAGCCACCAAAGTACTTCCCTTTACTAACCAAGAATGATTTTCTATATTGCTCGATTAGATTTCGTGTTCACCCAGGCCCAGATTCATGCAAGCAGAACTCAACTTTTCCTTAGCACAAGCTTGACGGATTTTTTTTTGGAGTAGCGGAAAAACATCCGATAAGCGATATATGATAGCTGTCACACAGTCCTTGGTGTCTTTTGGATGTATAAGAGTGGGTCCGTGCTCCGTTCTTGGATTTCTTTTTTTTTTTTTTTTTTTTTGTCACAGTGACACTGAACCCTCGCCATAATGAACATTCAATTTCAATGTGAAAATGGGGAATTTGCCGTTCTTGACGAGAGTCAGACATCGAAGTCCACGGGCTATATCGTTGATGATGATGTGATACGATCTTCAAGTGTTGAGCCCTTATATGCAGTAATTGTTTAAACCGCCTCAACATGGAGACAAGTAGTCTGTGATCATGGACATTATGCACATGGGAGGTGATGCAAAGATGAGTACTAATGTTACTCTTAGAGAGTATCAACCATACGTAATTTACGCTCTACAGTGCTCAGGACAAAGTAAGGCTCCTCAACGTTTGAGAAGCATACGAGTGCTGCTGACTCCGCCTCTCCCTCTGTAACTCAGTTAGAAATGCGCACCTGGACGGCACAAAGGAAGGACCGATAGTACGAGAGATCTTAATAGCGTCTTCCAGAGATGTAGTAATATGGGATGCATCTGACTTCATAACGAAGAGCGTAGGACAAGCTATTCTAGAGCGCACTGGTGAACGCCTGTCAACCGTTTTGGGGCGAACAAATGTAGCAACTGACTCAGGCGTTTACACTATACAGTATCTCTCTGGACATGGAGAAGGCAGAAAGTGGGAAAGTGCCTCCAGGTCACCTAGTAGCAGTGCGCTTTAGGAGCTTCCAAAGGTTGTTGTATTCATAAACTTGTATATTATGCATTTGACCGACGAGGAAAAGATTCGAATTGCTGTTTTTGCTCAAGCTGGTATAAAACCGAAAGAGATTGCAAATAAGGCTTTAGTACATTTAAGAACCGTATATCACGTCTTGCATAATTACAAAAGGCGAGACACAATCGAACGAGCTGTAGGGTCTGGACGACCCAAAAAATTTAAGCAACGTGATGTTCGCAATCTACTGAGAATAGTGAAGAAGAATCGTCGCGCAACGCTAAGTGATATTACGAAGGCATTACCAGTTAAAGTCAGTGAGCGCACAGTTCGCAGAACGCTTCATGAACAAGGATTCCACAGTCATATCGCAAAGAAGAAGCCATTTCTCAGCAAAGTTCACAAGAAAAGACGACTGGACTATTAATGAGTGGAGAAAGGTAGTTTGGATGAATGAAGCATCCTTCGAAAAAGGCAAAAACTCCCGTATCACGCGTGTATGGCGATTCGCAAACAAAGCGAACAACACCGAATGTCTTACGCCTACATTCAAAAGTAACAAGTCATCTATCATGGTATAGGGTGCCATCCGTTATGGTGAGAAATCAGAACTAGTAATCCTAAGCAAGAACAGACGGACAGCTAAGGATTTTGTGGACCAAGTGTATGAGGGTCCGCTTCGCCGTTTCTGGAAAGGAAATGAACAATTAATCCTGATGGAAGATGATACACCTGTTCATAAAAGCAATATTGCAAAAAAGTGGCTGCAAAACAATAATATATCAAAATTAGACTGGCCTGCGCAATCACCAGACCTTAATCCCATCGAAAACATTTGGAAGCAAATGAAAGATGGCGTACAAAAGAGGACTGAGTTTTCTACAAAGCTTGACGGATTGGAAATTCTTCAGGAGACGTGGGATTCCTTGGATGCAGATTCATCGAATAAGCTTATCGAATCCATGCCTGAGCGGATAAAAGCTGTAATCAAAGCTGAAGGAGGCTCTACCAGCTGGTAACACTCTGCGCGTTATCAGCGTTCAGCTTACTTACTATGGTTGACGCGTTTCAATATGTTCTCACCATACTGTTCATTCTCGTTTATGCGCTACATTTTAACGACTTTTATGTATTTCATACATAGGCTAAAACCTGAATTTTACCCAGAATGCCATATAAATGGTTATTAGGAGCTTCCCGCAATGAAATAATTACAGTAATAGCGATCCTCATCCTGTTTACTCCAATATTTCTTGATATTGTACTGTGCACCATATCTTCGCAGTATATTAAATTAATTTTATTTAG